>JAGYYJ010002234.1:0-67257 GCA_019671005.1 Hibiscus mutabilis
CTATTAAGATTATTCCCCTATTCACTGAGGGATAGGGCGAAAGTATGGTTGAATAGCATTCTGCCGGATCCATAGCATCTTGGACTGATCTTTTTGTCGTGATTTCCTTGCTAGATTTAATCCTACAAATTTGGTGATAAGCCAGTAACGACATTACTTCTTTTTTGGCAGGCGGATGATGAATCCATGTACGAGGCTTGGGAGCGATATAGAGAACTTCTACACAAATGCCCCTACACGGATTCGGTGTGGACTCATGTAACAATGTTTTACAACGTCGTGAATACACCAACAAGGATGATGCTAGATGCCTTGGCAAACGGCATACTCCTAGATAAGTCGCCGGAAGAAGCAATGCAAATTTTAAACAGGCTGGCCAAGAATAATTATCAATTCCCATCTACTAGAAGAGGAAGAGTTAGGCGTAAGCCACAATACATGAACTAGGATCATCGATTCAATTTGGCGCACAATTGGCCGCTTTAACCAAGATGGTCCGAACATGCAAAAACCAAACAACACACATGAAGTCAAGGTAATGGATTCTTTTTGTGAGTTATGTGATGATAACCATAATTCTTCGAATGTATGCGAGAATCCGAATCCGGCTTCTATGTGGGGAATTACAATCGAGCAACAACATGATGTCAATACATACAATCCAGCTTGGAAGAAGCACCGAATTTTTCATGGAGTAATCCCAACAATGCTCTAAAACAGAACAATCAGAATGCACAAGCATCGAGATTCCGCGAGAATATGCCACGGCAGCGGATGCAAAGCAACAACCGCGACATCTAGTTCTTTGGAAAATTCTCTAAATTCTTTTATGATGAAAACTGAATCTTATATGGCTGAGAATAGTAATTTCATAAAAAGAACTGATGCTTTTATTAACAGGACCGAGATGAGATTGCAAAACCAAGAGGCGGCAATCAAATCATTGGAAAATCAAGTCGGACAGTTTGCTCAAAATCTGAACACTAGACCACAAAGAGGTTTACCTAGCGTCATGAAGTCGCAAAGAGGAACGGCCATGAGCAATGTAAGGCGATCACCACTAGAAGTGGCCAACAACTTAGAGAGGCTCAAACCCGCTCATCAAACAAAACTCCACAAAAAGATCAAGACGAACCTAGCGGCAAAGCCTCAGATGCCGAAATAGGAATTGCCGAGGCAACCGGCAATAAGCATGCCTCGGCAACCGATGATAAAGACGCCTCGGCAACTTGCGATAAGCATGCCTCGGCAACCCCAATTGATAATGCCTTGGCAACTCCAGATGTCCCGGCAATACCGTCAATCAGGTTTCAAACCAATGAAAGGATCGATGATATCTGACTTCCACCACCATTCCCACAAAGGTTGAAGCGACAAAAGCAAGAATACCAATTCAAGAAGTTTCTTGATATCCTAAAGCAAGTCCACATCAACTTGCCATTGGTGGAAGCAATTGAACAAATGCCAAACTATGCCAAGTTTCTTAAGGACATTGTGTCCAAGAGAACAAGGCTATGAGAGTTTGAAATAGTTGCCGCGACAGAGGGATGCATGGCGATGTTGCACAATCGTATGCCGCCCAAGTTGAAGGATCCCGAAAGTTTCACAATACCCTGTTCTATTGGAAATCACTATGTCGGGAAAGCACTATGCGACCTAGGGGCTAGCATAAACTTGATGCCTAAATCGGTTTTCCAGAAACTAGGAATCGGGAAGGCAAGACCTACAACAGTTATGCTGCAGCTAGCTGACAGATCCTATGTGCATCCAGAGGGAAAAATCGAGGACATACTGGTAAAAGTTGATAAATTTATTTTTCCCGCTGACTTTATTGTTTTGGATTTTGAAGCAGATGAGCATGCACCTATCATTCTCGGGAGACCATTCCTAGCTATAGGGAGAACCTTGATTGACGTTGAAAAGGGAGAACTCACAATGAGGGTGAATGACCAGCAGGTAAAACTAAATGTGTTCCAAACACTAAGGCATGCCGATGATCCAGAAGAATGCCACCTACTTCATGCCATGGCAGAGTTTAACTTCGATGAGGAATTTAGTTGCCTCGGCAACTACATTGCCGAACACGAGGAACATGAGGAGTATGAAGAACCGATCGATGAGGAACAACCAGAAGAGGCAAATTGGCTAGTCAACCGACCAGGTACATACTTTGAACCACTGAACTACTCAGGTAAGGAAGGTAAGCTCGAAAAACCCTCTATTGAACATCCACCAATTCTTGAGTTGAAACAATTGCCAGAGCAACTAAAATATGTATACTTAGGGACCGATAATACATTGCCTGTAATTATTTCTTCTAAGTTACAGCCTGAGCAGGAAAAGAAGCTGATCAAGATGTTGAAGCTGCACAAAAAGGCAATAGGGTGGACAATTGCCGACTTGAAGGGAATTAGCCCGGCGGTATGCATGCACAAGATCTTGTTGGAAGATGATCACAAACCTTCAATTGAGGCCCAGAGGAGATTGAATCATGCCATGAAAGGGGTTGTAATGAAAGAAATCATCAAGTGGCTTGACGCCGACATTATATACCCTATCTCCGATAGTACGTGGGTAAGTCCGGTACAATGTGTACCGAAAAAGGGAGGTATAACAGTGGTAAGCAATGAAAATAATGAACTTATCCCAACCAGGACTGTGACCGGTTGGAGGGTTTGTATGGACTATCGAAAGCTAAACAAAGCCACTAGGAAAGATCACTTCCCATTACCCTTTATTGATCAAATGCTTGACCGTCTTGCAGGTAAACCCTTTTATTGTTTTCTTGATGGTTATTCAGGTTACAATCAGATTACCATAGCACCAGAAGATCAAGAAAAGACAACCTTCACATGCCCATACGACACTTATACCTTCCGAAGGATGCCGTTTGGATTGTGTAACGCCCCGACAACCTTCCAAAGATGCATGATGGCACTCTTTTCAGACATGGTCGAAGACTTCCTTGAGATCTTCATGGATGATTTTTTAGTTTTTGGGAATGATTTCGACGGCTGTCTCGGCAATTTAGAGAGGGTGTTGGCAAGATGCGAAGAAACGAATTTAGTCCTCAATTGGGAGAAATGCCACTTTATGGTAGATGAAGGAATAGTGCTCGGCCACAAGATTTCATCCAAGGGAATTGAAGTAGACAAAGCCAAGGTGGACGTGATCGAGAGATTACCCCCACCAAATTCGGTTAAAGGAATTCGAAGTTTTCTCGGACATGCAGGTTTTTACAGGAGGTTCATTCATAATTTTTCTAAAATCACTAAACCTTTGTGTAATCTGTTTGAACAGGATAAAGTCTTCGATTTTGATGATTCTTGCACTCAAGCATTCGAAACCCTAAAGAAAAAGCTTGCCTCGACACCCATTGTCGTTCCACCAGATTGGACGCTACCTTTTGAGCTCATGTGTGATGCAAGTGATTTCGCGGTAGGAGCAGTCCTAGGCCAACGCACAGGTAAGACCTTCCATGTGATATACTACGCTAGTAAAACTCTTAAGGTGCTCAAGTGAATTACACAACAACGGAGAAAGAGTTACTAGTTGTAGTTTTCGCATTTGACAAGTTTCGATCCTATTTAATTGGTACAAAGGTAATTGTTCATACGGACCATTCGGCAATCAAATACTTATTTGCTAAAAAAGATGCTAAACCTCGTTTGATTCGTTGGATATTACTTTTACAAGAATTTGATATTGAAATTAAGGACAGGAAAGAAACAGAAAATCAAGTGGCCGATCACTTATCACGTTTGGAACGCAATAGGAAGGAGGACGCGGATCTAGAGATATGCGATGCATTCCCGGATGAACAAATTCTAGTTGCCTCGGCAACCCTCGACGCCTCGGCAACCCTAGACGCCTCGGTAACCATGGATGTACACGCCTCGGCAACTCTCGACGCCGCAACAGTCTTTGACGCACACGCCTCGGAAATCTTGGGAGCAGTCGCCACGGCGGCACATGCCTCGGCAATACCTTGGTACGCGGATTTAGTTAACTTCCTTGTTTGTGGTATTTTTCCTTATGGCATTACTCACCAAGGAAAGAAGCGGTTCCGCCATGATGCTAAGCATTACTTTTGGGACGAGCCTCTTTTGTTTAAACAATGTGCAGATCAGGTTATACGCTGATGTGTTCCTGAAGAAAAGCAACAGAATGTACTCCGGCAATGCCATTCTTCACCCTATGGAGGACATTTTGGAGGAACTCGTACCGCGGCCAAAGTTTTGCAATCTGGGTTGTATTGGCCAACATTGTACAAAGATGCCCAAGACTTTTACAAGCAATGTGATCGTTGCCAGAGGACGGGCAATATCTCTAGACAACATGAGATGGCGCTCCAGAACATCATCGAGGTGGAACTGTTCGATGTATGGGGGATCGACTTTATGGGACCTTTCCCATCTTCATTCGGCAACCTCTACATCTTACTTGCCGTCGACTATGTGTCTAAATGGGTAGAGGCAGCTGCAGTTCCCAACAACGATTCCAAGACCGTGCAACGATTCCTGCAGAAAAACATATTTACACGGTTTGGGATGCCGAGAGCAATTATCAGTGACGGGGGCAAGCATTTTGACAACAGACTAATTGCCAAGATGTTGCAACGCTTCGGCATATCACACAAGATCGCCACGGCATATCACCCACAAACCAACGGGCAAGCAGAAATTTCCAACCGAGAGTTGAAGGGAATACTCGAGAAAGTTGTAAATCCCTCAAGGAAGGATTGGTCATTAAGACTAGATGACGCACTTTGGGCATATCGCACTGCATTCAAAACACCCTTAGGTATGCCCCCTTCCGACTTGTCTATGGTAAAACATGTCATCTACCGGTGGAAATCGAGCACAAGGCGTACTGGGCAATCAAGACCGTGAATATGGATTGGGAAAGTGCTGGACAAAAGCGCTTGATGGATCTCAATGAGATAGAAGAATTTCGTGCACTAGCCTATAACAATGCACGAATCTACAAGGAGAAAACAAAACGATGGTATGACAAGAAACTATTGCCACGGCAGTTCACGCCAGGGCAACTAGTTCTCCTATTCAATTCTCGGCTAAAACTTTTCCCGGGAAAGCTAAAATCAAGATGGTCAAGACCATTTGAAGTCGTCAAACCATTCTCTCATGGTGCCGTGATAATCAAGTCCATCTCTGACAACCATGAATTCAAAGTTAATGGACAAAGATTGAAGCACTACAATGGTGCCCATGTGGAACGTAACAAGGAAGTGGTCAATTTAGGAGATGCATGAGCATGCTCTCCTTTTTTATAGTTTTATTGTTATTTTTATTTTTTATTTTTATTTTTATTTTTTTCGACTATTTAAGTATTTTATTTTTTCCGATTTTTTTATTTATTTTATTTTATTTCGATTATTAGTAGTTTTAGGATAGATTTTTTTTATTCAAGTTTAAGAATCCTATTACACATCTTTATTTATTTTCTTTATTAGTTTATCTTTAATTTTAATCCTTATTTGATTTGTTTTTTAATTGTAGGAAAGGAAGTTCAAGATAAAGAAGGAATTCTAAACCAAGTAGGAAAACATCTTCAACAAGGAAACTAATGGGCTGAATCTAAGGCTTATATAAAGCCTCTAATTCATCCTAACCAAAACCCCTTTGTCGAAAATTCCTACCAAACCCTAAACCCTTTTTCGATTTCCCCCAATCCCAACCACCTATCTTTTCTATAAAACCCATATTCCTACTTTATATCTTGCAACTTTTTAGTTTCTTTTCTTTTCTTTTCTTTGTTTTTACTCACAACCAAGATCATACATGGCATCCAAGATTAAACTTTTAGTTTATCCAAGTTCCTCCAAAGAACCAAGATACAAGAAGTTTGCTACACCGGCGGTTCAAGAAAGATTTCAATCCAAGTTTGAAAGCCGGAAGATTCATGAAGAACAAGGCTTTGAATACTCCAACTCTCATCAAGATTTTGGCCTTGAACCATTCATCTTCAAGAGGATTGTACATCAAAAGTGGCAAATCTTTTGCCATCAACCAGAACCGGGTAACATCTCATGGGTAAGAGAATTCTATGCTCACTCACCTAACCCGGATAATCCTTATGTTTTTGTTCGTGACAAGGCCATACTTATAAGTCCCGAAAGCATCAACACCTTTTACGGACTTTACATTGAGAAGGACGAACATTAAGCCTTCGTTGACCAAATCAATCCCAAGCAACTCGACAAGGTGCTTCAAGAACTCACTCAACCGGGAACTCATTGGAACGACGGTAAATACAAGGGCACAGTAAATCGCCTTCGGCTTAAACCCGAGGTAAAACTATGGAATAAGTTTGTTAAAACTTCTTTAATGCCCTCCACACACAATACTACCGTTGATATACCACGTCTTTTGCTCATACATTCTATTTTGCATAATCGCATCATTAACATTGGAAAAATTATTTGTGATGAGATTTTTGTATGCAGCTCAAAAGATAAGGGTTATCTTTTCTTCCCTTGCTTAATTTCTAATCTTTGCAAGGAGATGCATGTCCCGAGTGAGTCCATCGATGAAAAGGCCCTACCCATGTCTGGTTGGAATATAACACTAATCCGGAAGCTAATGGGAGAGGCACCGGGAGATTCTTCAAGGCCTCCAATTGCCACAGCAACCCCTGTCACCACGGAAATCCCTAATGCCCAAGCACCTAACGCCAGGGCAACTCGGCCATTAATCCCGGGACACTTTGAAGCACTTTTGCACCCATTGGCAAGCCGCCTGAGGCAAATTGAAGATCGGCAACTAATGTTCATGCGGTACATGAAGGAGCACAACAATGCCATCACCCAAGTCATCCTAGAAAAGTACCCGGACAATCGTGTGCCGTTCCCAATCTTTCCCGCCGAGATTCTTGCCCCGACAACCAATGAAGCAGTCGCCACGGCAACCAAGAAAGCTGACGCCACGGCAACCAACCCTGACAATGCCCCGGCAACCACTGCAAAAGCCAAAGGTAAAGCACCTATGCCCGAATCAACTCCTACAGAATCATTTTCTGATTTTCAGATTCGGACGAGTCCTCCATTGAACCAATAAAGGCCGCACCAATTGAATCCTCCAAGTGAAAAGCCATTGACATTGATGAAGAGGATGATGAGGACAACTCCGTACGAGGATCGATTCCACCACCGGCAATAAGAAAACAACCATCGCGTTCAAGCAAGAAAATCAAGACGCCAACTAGAAGGAAACTAATCATCTACGATGACGAACTCTCGGAGTAAGTCCTCGTATGCATTTTTATTTTTATTTTTTGTTATTTTTATGCATGCATTGAGGACAATGCCTCACTCGAGTTTGGGGGGGGATTGTTATTAGTAATTACCATGTTTAGTTACATTCAACTTAAGTATTACATTTAGGATACATAAATTGCTTGTCATGCCTTTAATTGGAACAAGAATTGCTTAGATTTGATGAATATTCGGTGATGACTTTGCCAATGCACTTAATTGATAGAATTTTTATTCTAGGATAACCATGGAAAAACTTAGAATTTTACTATGATGCTAAATTTGATGAAACACTATTGTGGTTTGATTGATTTAAGGAATTCTAGTAAACTTAGGTTGATAATTAACAAATTGGGGGATTAGAATAAAAATTGGATGAATGTTAGAGGTGCCCGAAATTGGCTCTAGCATGTGCTAAAACTTAGGATCACTAGAGGTGCCCGAAACTGGCTCTAGTATAGGTTAAAAAAAAATTAACTAGAGGTGCCCGAAACCGGCTCTAGTCGATTAAGTTAACTTAAGAAAACTAAAAATAAAACACTAGAGGTGTCCGAAATTGGCTCTAGTTAAAACATGTTAAAAAGAACCCAATAAAGTAATTTGAAAACCTATTGTTTGCATAGGATCCGAAAAATCAACTTGCACACAACTCCGCACACACTCACAAGCATTATAGTTTGATTCCGAGTAACTCCTCAGTTTTCCGAAAAATAAAATTATAATCATACTTTGTGCCCCGGTTCATAGAATTGAAATCAAGTTCAAAGCTAAGTTTGTGAAAATTGAAGTCTTGGCAGGTAATTATGAGTTTGCATTGCTTGAGGACAAGCAATAGTTCGAGTTTGGGGGTGTGATAAGTGTTCAAAAGTACTATTTTTCTTACCCTTTTTACTCATATTATTGTTAGACTTAGGCTCATATTAGTTGCATAATTAGCTATTCATGCATTAATCCATGTTTCCTTCCATCGTTGAGCTTGATTACATAACTTGGTAGTTTTTGTGGAAAAGATGCTGCTTTGGTGTGCTTTGTGTGTGCATGTGCAGGATCACTTGCCAAAGCAATGCCGAGCTAGTTGCCAGGGCAATGCATGAAGGAGATGCCGAGCTAGTTGCCAGGGCAATGCATGAAGGAGACGCCGAGCCAGTTGCCATGGCATTTGTCGACAAAGACAAAATGCAATAGGGATGTCGAAATTAATGACTTTACAAGCCCAAGATGACATGGAGCAAGGCCCAAGCCCAAAGGAATTTGATTGCCATGCAGAGATTAAAGAAGAATTAAATTCCAAGAAGATAGGAGAAGTTCTAATAGGAATAAAATTATAATAAAGAATTATATTCTTTAAAGATAATTTAATTCCAACTCAAACTCCTCCTCAAAGAAGGACTTTGGCCTAGCCCTATAAATAGCAAGGAGATTTCGACAACTTAATATAGGGAGAGCAAGAGGGAATTTCGACAAGACCAAGAGGGGAAGCAAAGGGGAATTTTCGACAAGCTTCAGCTTTTCTTCCTTGTTCGATTGGGTTCATGCTAGGGATTGTTTATCTTGTGTTTCTTTGGAACCTAGCCATGAACTAAATTTACTTGGCTATGGTTATTGTGTTTTGTGGTTGTGAGAAACTATTGGTTTTTGTTTAGGTAATAAGAGTTTGCACTTTTCTATTTCAAAGTTTATTCATTCTTGGTTCTTATTATTGCTTGCGAGTGAATTGGGAGAGGATCTCGTGATTTTATCCATTTATCTAATATCGGGAGAGTTAGATTCAAGAAACGAATGAATATGATCTTTATGCAATCCAATGGTGGTGAAGATTAATCCGGCTTAGGAATAAGTTAAGGATTTCAACGGCTAAGAGGAGCGCAAGATTGGTTGTTGTTCACCCTTGATTCACGAAGGGATGTATTATCAAGGCATGCACAAGTAGCTAGAGTTTCAACTTAGGGATAAGAAGAAACCATTGAAGAACGCTCCGCCGAACCTTGAAGTTGCTGCCTAGTCTTCCAAGTAGTTGCCCAACTAGTCGCCCAGGCAACCATCAATTAGTTGCCAAGGCAACCCCGTCGTGCAAGTTGCCACGGCAACTGAGTTGCCCGTGCACTCTTTTACCAAGACGATCCAATCGGCTATCACACCTCAACTCACGATAACCTGGCCTATCTCTCTCAATTGAATTCATCTTTTCTTTTACTTATTTGCTTTCTAGATTAGTTAAAACTTCTATAATCCTTTACTTGTGTTTTTACTTTTTACAGTGCAAGAGACTAGATTCTTGAAGTGGCACCAATCCCTGTGGAGACGATATCTTTTATACTATAACTTGTGACGTGTATACTTGCACATTTGCGTAGCACTTATTACGCGCAACAATAATATTATTCCGTGTATACATATATAGTATTACTATGTGTGCTAATTATACGTGTGATTAATATGCACGTGTGAGTACATGTATATGTATGTTATGTAATAATATGGTATGTATGTATATTACGTATGGGTGATATGATTGTTCTAATGTGTTCACATATTGCATGTATGTACACCATTATCCTGTATGTCATTAATGTGTATAAGTATATGTAAGTATGTGGTATGTGCATTAATGTTATTATTATTAGGTTATTAATATCATGTACTATTATTAGTTTATATGTGTATGTGTAATGTTGTTATTATATATGTATGTCCGTATTTATGCTTGTGTACATATGTTAATATATTATTAATATTAGTTATTATCATTATTATTACCATGTTATTAGCATGTTAAATGGGTTGAAACATATCAGGTATAATGTTAAAACCCATAATTTTATTAAGAGTCTAGTCCATATACATAACTAAAAAAACCCAAAAATATTTATATAAAGGCCCAACCAGCTAGCCCAATCCCTTTAATATCTAAAAACTCTAAAAACCAAGTCTGATAACCCTTCTTTTCCTTTCAGCCGTCATCATCCTAGCCATTAGATCAAGATAAGATCCAACGGCCCAGATCAATCCAAGACACCCCTCCAGCTGGCCACGTGAAGAACACACGCGGATGGTTCACCTTCTACGCGCGAGACCGTTCGATCTTTCCTGCCACGTGTCTTGATCTTTGGATCTCCCGAGCTGTCGTACGGCCTCCCCTCACCGGTTCACCCACTCAGCATGGCCAAACAAACACAGAAAGTAGAAATGTCAGATCCAAATCAAGAGCAGTGTTTTCATTTATTGTAACTTGTTTGTGTAAACAAAACAGAAAATCAGAGTATGCATATATACAAATGTAATCCACCATTGTGTTCTCATATTAGAGATTCCAGAAATAAGAAAAAGCTTCATTGGTAATAACTACCTTATTTCTTTGTTTTTTTTCATGCTTCGAAATCAAAAAAGAGAGACAAATAAAATAAAGGAGTTTAAAGTTTATCTTGGCCGAAAGTCGACCCTTTACCGGTGATAAGCCTCGTGGGGGATGAGCCAGTACCAAAATGTGCTTTTACGTCGACAAAAAAGGGGGAAGGTTTTGACTTTTGGTTCTGGTTTGTTCTAAAACAAGGGTTTATAAAACGTTTTGGGTGTGGTATTTTCTAGATCTAGGAAAAGATTGGGTTTTTTCCTAAAAGCTAACGTTCGATGGGGGTTTTGGTTGAAAGTTCGGTTGTTTTGGTGGTTTTTTTTATCTTGCCAGCGCCGACTAGCGGTGGCTGACGGTGGAACAGGTGGCGGCTGGAAATTTTAGGGTTTCAGTTTAAGAAAATAAAATAAGCAGGGAGGGTTTATTTTTTAGTTGAATTTTTTAAATGGAAAATGGCCAAACTCGGGTCTAATAGGTCTTATTTATATAGTTTTTTTTGTTTTAACAATGGTATAATCACTATATAATGAGCTCCACGTTTTTCAACTTTTCAGTTTTGTCTCGCCCCTTGGTCTAATTGCGGGCTGAGTATTTCTTTATTTTTAAACTACTTCAATCTGGTCCTCAAATTAAAACAAATCAGATTTTCAGATGGCATAATTACCCACTTAGCCATCCCGCGTTTTTGGATTTTTCACTCCGAGCTTGCCCCTTGGTTTAATCACTTTTCTAGTCCTTGCAAGTTCTTCTGGGGTTATAATTCGGTCCTCAAATGTTTGTTATTTATTTATTTATTTAAGTGTTCTATTTTCAGTTTATTTTATTTCAGTCCCTGTGTATTTTTTTATTATTATGCTTGTGTTTTTTTGGTATAATTACATTTCCATTTTATGTTTCATGCTTCATTGTTTTCTTGCATTACATGTCTTTATGTTTTTATCATGTGTTTTTAGTTGTCATATTATGTTTTTTGTGTTTTAGTTTATTTTGTTCGTGTTATATATGTCTATTTTGTACGCTAAGTTTTAATTTCGTTTGTACATCATGTTTATGTGGTTCTTCATGTTTTTTATTTATTTAGGTTGACATATGATGTGCATTCATTCTTGTTTTTTATGATATGCATTTCATCGTGCTAATGTATCATTTGGTTCATTTGTTCATGTTACATACTTGTGTTTTGATTAAGTGATCATGTTTAGTTTAGTTGTTTATCTTGAATATATGTATGATAGTATGTTTTGTTTTTGTCTTGTATTTTAGGTTACATATTAAAAATGAGTGATTTTTGTTACACATAAATATCGTGACGTGTTTTGGCATATGTTTGTAATTTGTGTCACGTGATAAAGTTTTAGTGTAATGTGGTGATAATATGGTTTTGTCATTTTAGTATCATGTCTTATATCATGTCATGCATATTGCATTTGTGTTTTTAGGTGCTTAAGGATATTATATTTAGTTAATTTAACCTTGAAGCATATCTTTTACCATGTTTGCGTGTATATGTTTTATTTATGTTTAGTCTAGATCCTTGAATATATCATTTATATCTATTTTCATGTATTTTGTTATTTTTTGTTTAATATTATGAAATTCTTGTTTTTATCTTTTTAGTATCATGTCAATGTAAATGGTATTATTTAAGGTTGCATAATGGAATATAAATTGTCAATGCGGTGCCCTTTTATCCGAGCGTAAACGGGGTCAGTATCAGGTGTAGTGATGGTAGTTGGGCGTTTGCTCTCGGATAACGGGGCCTTTAAAATATACTCGCACTTATAACTAAATTTTAATTTAATCGTCATTTTAATCTGAAAAGTCTAATATTAATAAAGCGGTAATTATTAAAGTACCAATTTTAGGCGGTGTGGGGTGGCTAATCCTTCCCCATTCGTAGCCAACTCCCGAATCCAACAATTCTTAAATCTCTGGCTTTATGGTGTCCGGCCTACCTAAGTGGCCGGTGGCGACTCCATTTTCAAATTAAAATATGATTTTTCTAAAACCCCATGAAATAAACATTTTTATATTCGAAAGACAACAAAACAATAGATAAAAATACGTTTTTTAGCTAAACGGATATCGCTACAGGTGGCCCCCATTCTATCATCGCTGAAACACCTTAAACATCACTGCATACATCAATCATTATCACGACCCACTTTAAAGAGATAAATCCTCATTCCAAAATCCATTTCAAAACTTCAAGCCGTTACCATTTTAACCATGACCATCTTATTCTCAAACCACCCCAGGAAAAACACACAGGTACCTCGCAATTGGCTAAACGAGTCATCCACCTCAGGAGACAAGTAATGGTCTTCCACTGCCAAACAATCCAACATGTCCCCAAAACTCCATCTAGCCATTCTCTAAAGAACCACATCAAAAATCACGGTAGGAGGGCAATGGTTCGACATTCTCATTACCAAAGGTTGGGTTCTCTCGAGGTCTCAGAACCTTAATCCCATTCTCGACATTACTGGCTAGCATCACGCTTGATTAACCAAATTAATTTCCAAGGTGCAACAACTCTCAAGAAGGTAGCTCCATCAAACCTTTAAAACGTCTAACTTCGGTCACCTCCAATGACTAGTGGATCTCGAACCCATTATCTCTGCGAAAAGCCTCCAAGAAGGGTGATGATACTCTCCAAGTATCAACAAAACCCCTTTTAAATAGACAAAAGGGTCCTCCAATCAATGTGTATCCACTGATCGATTCTGAGAGTGGATTATCCCTACCTGGAACACAACTATTATTCACGTATAACGATGAAGACTCCTTGCCATAAACTCTCATAATGTATCTGAAGGCTCTAAAACAACCACAACATGCAATGAATACACCATTTAGGTAGCGGGAGAAGGAAACATCCTCGACTCCAGCATCATTAAACTATCTCGTATTTTAACAATATGGGGTGACCTCACCCCCGAAATTGCTCATATGAGCGGCTTAACACTTAACTCGGCCCTCTCGGCCACAATCATAATCATATTAGCATCGTAACATTGGACATAGAATCAAGATTCCAGTCTTAAGGAGTATGAACTTAATTTAAGGACTTGTATTCACTAGAAACCTTACCAAAACACCTATACCACCCTGGGGTTTCCTAAAACCAGCTAAATCTAAGCTCTGATACCACTAAATGTAACACCCTCGACCCGGATTTCATATTTAGGCATTAATCCCAAACCCAAAACCATAAAATTTCCAACTCAGTTTAGACCAAACAAGGTATTTTCCAAAAACATTAAATTTTATAGTTGAAAATATAGATAAACAATTTAAATTGTTACAAAAAAGCTCCCCTTTAATTTAAAACATTTAAACATTCGATTTAATTTAATACAAATTAAAAATAAGAATTACATACTTCACCACGTAAGGTCCTATGAATACATAGCCCACTAAACACAAGTACTATACTCCGAAGGTCACCACATGCTAGAATCTCGTACCAGTAGTGCTTCACAGTCTCACGATCCAACGATCAACCTATGCACAAAAATAACGATTCCGAGCGCTAAGCTTACAAAGCTCAGTGGTACACATATACTCTACTATACTTCATGCTAATCATAAACATAAGCATGCAAGCTAGTACATGGAATAAGGAGATAAATAAACACGTGGCGCTACAACTAATCGCATAAACACATGCTCTCAACAAAACAAACATCATACATGGCACACATGGCCCAACCATACTTACAACAGGGCATCATAATATCATATAGATATGTCGCTACCTCTAGCCGCCAAATCATATAACATAGCAAGAAAGCATAAGCTTCTCATAGCATATAAGCATTTTATCACAATATATGTCTAAAACCATATTTGATTTTGATATAAAAATGATTTTAAATGGCTTATTTGTAAAATTAAATAAATTTTCAGTACTTAAAATGCTCACAAAATGATAAGGATTAGAACTTAAAATTGTTTTAAAGTCAAAAAATAAAACCCCAAAATATTTTCTAAGTGTTTTCATACTCAATTGGCCTATTTGGTCCAGACGTATCGATTTACCCTCAGCTGTGTCTATACAATCCTTAGCCACTAGAATCAGTTTTAAACAAGATAAATATAGTGAATTTGATCAAGCTTTGGGTAGAAAGCTTTGATTGTTGTAACGGTTGCCTCCTTAGCCTAGAAAATGGGGAAAATTCTTAGTAAATTGTTTGAAATCCTTAGTGGGGATCTAAGGTAGTGGATGTAGACCTTGTTAGAAGGTTGAACCACTATAAATCCTTATGTCTTCAATTTTTCATCTTTCCATTTACTTCCCTTCAAATTTAAATTTGTCAATTCACCACCTCTTTACCACACTTCGTCGATTGATCATTCTAACAATTGGTATCAGATCCTAGCTCATTTGAAGGATTAACATCCCCTTGAGATGATCCTAGAGGTGATTCAATCAATCGACATTCAAGCCATAGCCTCTACTTCTGGCAACAACTTGAACGAGTCTCAATCTGTCACCAAACTACCTTATTTCAATGGGGATAACTATCCCTATTGGAAGAATCGCATGAAGCTCTTCATCAAATCCAACGACTACCTTCTATGAGATGTAGTGGAAGACAAACACCATACTGATGAAGAGAGAAGGAGATCGGTTTGTTCCAAAGTCCAAGCTTGAGATGACCGATGAAGAACAAAGGTGCTTACAAGTCAACAACAAAGCTATGCACATTCTCTTTTGTGTGCTTGGACTGGATGAGTACTTCAAGATGTCTTCTTGCATAAGTGCAATAGAGATATGGGAAAAGCTCGAGACCATATATGAAGGCACAAAAAATGTAAATGAGACCAAGATTGGATTCCTCAACTTGAGCTACAAAACTTTCAAAATAGAGACCGACGAGAGCATTACCAAGATGTTCGATCATTTCTCTGTCATTGTCAATGGTCTCAAAGGCTTTAGAGAAGTCATTCAAGAGGACAAGCTTGTCCGAAAGCTCATCTACTCTCTTCCTGAGTCATGGGATGGAAAGAGAACCTCCATCATCAAGGTAAATAACCTAAAGACCTTGAAGCTCAATGCTCACATAGGGTCTCTCTTAACTCATAAGATCATGAAGAAAGGAAGAGAATATGAGAAGAAGAGAGAAGAGAAGAATGTCGAGAAGAAGGAAGTAGAAAAAAAAGATAAGAATTGCTCTCAAAGCTTCACAAAAAGAGAACGATTCTAGTAAGGAGGAAGATGAAGAAACGGCTATGCTAGCCAAATGGTTCACTCGGTTCATGAAATCCAATCAGGGAAGAAATTTCCATCGAAGAGGGAATTTCAAGAACAAGAACAAGAAGGAAGAGAATGATTAACTTATTTACTTTGAGTGCAAGAAGTCGGGGCACATAAGAACCGATTGCCCCTAACTCAAAAAGAAGAGCTTCAGGAAGAAGAAAAAGCTCAAGGCAAACATTTCTACTTGGAGTGATGAGGAATCATCTGATAAAGAGGAGCAAGAAGTTGCCAACCTTTGCCTCATAGCTCTTTAAGAGGATCCTAAGGTAACCTCTAACTCATCTGATTTTGATTTATCATTTGACGAGCTTCAAGAAGTTTACAATGAGTTGCAAGACATGTATGATGAATTAGTTGGAAAGTATAAGGAATCAATTTTGAAAAACAAGAAAACTATTTCTGATTTGAAAAACCAAAACAATTTCTTATCTAAAAGCAATTTGGAACTTGAGAAGAAGGTTTTAGATTTGCAAGAAAGTCAAGAAGATTTTGAAATGAAAAACCAAGACTTGCAAAACCTTCTTTCCAAGGTTCATGAGATCATCACAAGGAGGTGGGTGATCTCAAAGCTTCTCTAAGCAAAGTTGGAAACTAAGTTTTGAAAAAGAAAGTTCTTCAAAACCCAACTATGTAAAGAGAAACTTTGGTGCCTACAAACAAAGATGCTTTCAAAGACCCTCTAGAGGTAAAAAGGATTACGAGTGTTTGGGTTTCTAAGGAACTAATCACTTATAATGATGTTAGTGCTATTGCTTCTTGGATTCCCAAGGGAACCAAGATTTTGGGAGCTAATACTCATGGACCCAAAATGATTTGGGTACCAAAAATCAAGACCTAATCTATGTTTGTAGGGGGAGCATTGCTACAAGGCCAAAGGTACATGTGCAAATTCTTGGTACCTTGATAGTGGATGCTTGAGACATATGACTGGTGACAAGAGTCAGTTCTTGGAGCTAAAACCAAAGAGTGGAAGAGTAGTGACTTTCGGTGACAACTCCAAAGGCCACATTGAAGGAATTGGTAATCACTTTTCTATCCTTATTGACAATATTTTGTATGTCAACGGTCTAAAACATAATCTTTTGAGAATAAGACAACTTTGTGATAAAGATTTCAATGTGCTTTTTGATTTAAATGGTTGCAAAACTATCAACATTAAAACTAACAAAATTGTGCTTATTGGTCATCGCATAGGAAACATATACATGGTGCATTTAGATGACATTCATATTTCAAATGCATGCTTTGTTGCAAAATATGAACATGACTCATGGTTATGGCATAGAAAGCTAAGGCATGCAAGCATGAGTGTTTTAGAAAAATTGGTTTCAAATGATCTTGTAAGAGGTTTGCCAAAAATAAAGTTTTCTTTTGACAAAATTTGTGATGCTTGTGCAAATGGCAAATACAAAAGAGTTTCTTTTAAACTTATTAATGATGTTTCTACAAGTAGAGTTTTACAATTGATCCACATGGATCTTTTTGGCCCTATTAGGACTACGAGCTTGAGCAAAAAATCATATGCATTTTTTTAGTTGATGATTACTCTAAATTTAATTGGGTTCTATTCTTAAGTCCTAAGAATGAGGCTTTAGAAAAATTTATCACGTTTTCAAAAATAACTCAAAATGATGTTAGTCACTCTATTTCTCACATTAGAAGTGATCATGGAACTGAATTTCAAAATTTAGGTTTTAAGGATTTTTGTAACTTTAATGGTATAAGCCATAATTTTTCTGCTCCTCGCACTCCTCAAAAAAATAGGGTTGTTGAGAGGAAAAATCGTACTTTAGAAGAAATTACTAGAACCATGCTTTGCGAAAATAATTTTCCTAAGTATTTTTGGGCGGAAGCCACAAATACCGCATGTTATATTGTTAACTAAGTAATGATTAGGCCGATTTTAAGGAAAACACCTTAAGAGATTTTAAAATCCAAAATGCCTAACATTAGCTATTTTCCTCCTTTTGGATGTAAATGTTTTGTTTTAAATAATGGAAAAGACAATTTGGGAAAATTTGATGCTAAAAGCGATGAAGCTATTTTCTTAGCTTATTCTTTAAACTCTAAAGTCTATCAAGTATTTAATAAAAGAACTTTGGTAGTTGAAGAGTCTATTCATATGGTTTTCAATGATAACCTCCTTCCGATGAAGGATTCTTGTGATGATGATGATGTAGGAATTTTTGAAGCCAATAATGGTGGGCAATCATCAAAGGTAGATAAAGTTCCATCCAAAGAAGAAGAAACACAAGATCCACCTCTAGAAGCATTGAAGGGCATGACTCTAGAGGAAAAGGAAGTGAGCTACCCAAGGGAGTTCAACTATGTCAAAGGTGGTGAGATTTTGGGTGTTCCATCCAAAGGGGTAACCACTAGATCTTCTCTTAGAAATGCTTGAAATGTTGCATTTATCTCATGCATAGAGCCTAAAAATATCAAAGAAGCATTGAATGATGATTATTAGATATTGGCGATGCAAGAAGAGTTAAACCAATTTAAGAGAAGTCAAGTATGTACATTAGTTGATAGGCCTTGTAATAAATCTACCATAGGAACTAAATAGGCTTTTAGAAACAAACTAGATGCGGGTGGTAACATAGTGAGAAACAAGGCTAAACTTTTTGCTCAAGCTTACACTCAAGAAGAAGGAATCGGTTTTGATGAAACCTATGCACTCGTAGCTAGAATGGAAGCTATTAGGATGCTTTTTGCAGTTGCATGTTATCATGAATTCAAGCGTTTTCAAATGGATGTTAAAAGTGTTTTTCCTAAATGGTTTTATTAATGAAGAAATGTATGTAGAACAACCACCCAGTTTTGAAGATCCAAAATATCCAAACCATGTTTTTAAACTTTCAAAAGCTTTATATAGTTTGAAACAAGCTTTTAGAGCTTGGTATGAAAGATTATCCAAACTTTTTAATTCAAAAAGGTTTTAACAAAGGAAAGGTGGACACTACACTCTTCATTAAAACAAAAAGCAAAGACATCTTAGTAGTTCAAATTTATGTTGATGATATTATTTTTGGTTCTACTAATAAATTTCGTTGCCAAGATTTTGCTAAATTGATGCAAGGTGAATTTGAGATGATCATGACGGGAGAGCTCTCATTCTTTTTTAGACTCCAAATCAAACAAAACGAGGATGGCATCTTCATCAATCAAGCTAAGTACATCAAGGATATGCTTAAGAAGTTTAGCTTGGAGAATGTGAAACCTCAAGCCACACCAATGAGCTCTTCTACAAAGTTTGACAAAGATGAATAAGGTAAATGTGTTGATTTAAAGCTTTATAGATCAATGATAGGATCTTTGCTTTATCTTACCGTAGTAGACCGGATATTATGTTTAGTGCTTGCTTGTGTGCTAGATTTCAAGCTAGTCCTATAGAATCACACCTTATAGCCGTTAAAAGAATCTTTAGATACCTTAGAGATACACATTGTTTAGGTCTTTGGTATCCTAGAGATTCCTCCTTTAGCTTGCATGCTTATTCAAATACGGATTATAGAGGTTGTAAGATAGATAGAAAGAGTACCTCCGATACTTTTCAATTCCTAGGTAGTATGCTTATATCATGGTTTTCAAAGAAACAAAATAGTATAGCATTATCTACCACCGAGGCAGAATATATTTTGACCGAAAGTTGTTATGCTCAAGTCCTTTGGATGAAGCAACAACTTTTAGATTATGGAATTGATGTAGGTATCATCCCTCTTTAGTGTGACAAGACTAGTGCCATGTGTCTCACTAAGAATCACATCCAACATTCTAGAACCAAGTACATTGAGATAAGACATCATTTCATTAGAGATGATGTCTTGAAAATGATGTAGTTCTAGAATATGTAGACACCTTGAACCAATTAGCGGATATCGTTACCAAACCTTTAGACAAAGAGCAGTTTTGGTCTCTTAGGAGAGAGTTAGGTTTAACTAGCCTTTCTTGAACCTTAAAGCTTTTTTGGTGTTAAAACTTGCTTGAATTTGGTTGATTTCATTGCTTATGTGTTTTTGCTCCTATATGCATTTATTCATGTTGTTAGGGGGAGTATGCATCTATTTTGTTCATACATAATGCTCTCGTATCATATACATGCATACTGATTCGATTAAATTTGAATTTTTGGGCACCTTACAGGCAAAAATGTCATTTTTCATCAAGGTGTATCGATACGGGTATTTGGGGTAGTGTTTCGATATAGGTAAGCCTGTACTGATATGGTTTGGGGATCAGTACGGCTAAAAACCGTACCAATACGTGATTTTGGTACACACAAGTGGTGTATCAGTACGTGTGGCCGCTGAAGACTTTAAATGTCATTAAAAGAGGGTTTTCCTAATTTTAAACAAAATCTAACTTTTTCTCCAAAATCCTAGTTGGCTCTAATCTATTTAAACCCCTCAAATCCCTTTGATTTTCACCAAATCTTTTGAGGGCATATGATTTTTACATCAAACCCAAGTTAGCATCATCAAGCTTGTGCAAAACCATCTCCTCATTCATCCATATTCTCATATTCAAGGTATAAACTATTTTTCTTTTATTTTCGATTTCTTTCATATTTGTATATTTTCTTCATCAAAAATTATATATATAGTATGCATATAACATAGTTTTTAAAGATTTCAAAAAAATTCTTTCAAAACTAAATTTTTTTGGTTCGAATATAAAATTATACTCGTATATTTTTTACACACCTTTTATAGGCTCTACATTGAGAAGGATGAGCATCAAGCCTCTGTTGATCAACTCACGCCCAAGCAACTCGATACGGTGCTTAAAGAACTCACTCTATCGGGAACTCACTGGAACGACGGTAAATACAAGGGCACGGTAAATCGCCTTTGGCTTAAACCTGAGGCAAAACTATGGAATAAGTTTGTTAAAACTTCTTTAATGCCTACCACACACAATACTACCGTTGATATACCGCGTCTTTTCCTCATACATTCTATCTTCCATAATCGCATCATTAACCTTGGAAAAATTATTTGTGATGAGATTTTTGTATGTAGCTCAAAAGACAAGGGTTATTTTTTCTTTCTTTTCTTAATTTCCAATCTTTGCAAGGAGATGCATGTCCCAAGTGAGTCCACTGATGAAAAGCCCTACCAAAGTCCTGTTGGAATCAAGCACAAATCTAAAAGCTAATGGGAGAGGCATCGATAAAATCCTCAATGCCTTCAATTACCGCGGAAACCCCTACCGCCTTGGCAACGCCTAATGCCCAAGCATCTAATGCCCGGGCAACTCGGCCATCAACCCCGGGACACTTTGAAGCACTCTTGCAATCGTTGGCGAGCCGCATTAGGTAAATTGAAGACCGAAAACTAATATTCATGCGGTACATGAAGGATCACAACAATGCCATCACCCAAGTCATCCTAGAAAAGTACCCGGACAACCGCGTGCCGTTCCTGATCTTTCCTGCCGAAATCCTTGCCACGGCAACCAATGAAGCAGTCGCAACAAAAACTGCCACAGATGATGCCTCGGCAACCTACACCCCACCTGCCCAAGTAGTTGCCACGGCAACTAACACTGAAGATGTTGCGGAAACCAAAGCTAAAGACGCCCCAGCAACCACTGCAAAAGCCAAAGGTAAAGCACCTATGCCCGAATCAACTCGTACTGAATCATTGTCTAATTTTTTAGATTCAGGCGATTCCTCCATTGCACCAACAAAGACCGCACCAATCGAATCCTCCAAACCCAAGCGAAAAGCTAATGACATTGATGAAGAGGACGATGAGGACAACCCCCTACGAGGATCGATTCCACAATCGACAACAAAGAAGCAACCACCGTATTTAAGCAAAAGAATCAAGACACCGACCAAAAGGAAACTAATCATCCATGACAACGAACTCTCGGAGTAAGTCCTCGTTTGCATTTGCTTTTCTTTATTTTTATTTTTCTTTATTGCATGCATTGAGGACAATGCCTCACTCGAGTTTGGGGGGATTGTTATTAGTTAGTTACCATGTTTAGTTGCATTCATCTTAAGTATTGCATTTAGGATACATAAATTGCTTGTCATGCCTTTAGTTAGAACAAGAATTGCCTAGATTTGATGAATATCCGATGATGACTTTGCCAATGCACTTAATTGATAGAATTTTTATTCTAGGATAAACATGGAAACGCTTAGAATCGTACTATGATGCTAAACTTGATGAAACACTGTTGTGGCTTGATTGATTTAAGGAATTCTAGCGAACTTAGGTTGATAGTTAAAAAATTAGGGGATTAGAATAAAAATTGGATGAATGCTAGAGGTGCCCGAAATTGGCTCTAGTATGTGCTAAAAATTGGTCACTAGAGGTGCCCGAAATTGGCTCTAGTATGTGCTAAAAATTGATCGCTAGAGGTGCCCGAAATTGGCTCTAATCGAATAAATTAATTAACTTAAGAAAACTAAAAACAAAACACTAGAGGTGCCCAAAATCGGCTCTAGTTAAAACATGTTAAAAGAACCCAATGAAGTAATTTGAAAACCTCTTGTTTGCATAGAATCCGAAAAATCAACTTGCACTCAACTCTTCACACACTCACAAGCATTATAGTTTGATTCCAAGTAACTCCTAAGTTTTCCGAAAAATGAAAAGCCAATCATACTTTGTGCCCCAGTTCTGATAATTGAAATCAAGTTCAAAGCTAAGTTTGTGAAAATTGAAGTCTTGGCGAGTAATTATTAGTTTGCATTGCTTGAGGACAAGCAATAGTTCGAGTTTGGGGGTGTGATAAGTGTTCAAAACTACTATTTCTATTACCCTTTTTACTCATATTATTGTTAGACTTAGGTTCATATTAGTTGCATAATGCATTAATTCATGTTTCTTTCCATCATTGAGCTTGATTACATAACTTGGTGATTTTTGTGGGAAAAGATGCTGCTTTGGTGTGTTTTGTGTGTATGTGCAGAATCACTTGCCAAAGCAAGGCTAGAACCAGTTGCCAGGGCAATGCATGAAGGAGATGCCGAGCTAGTTGCTAGGGCAATGCATGAAGAAGATGTCGAGCTAGTTGCCAGGGCAATTTTCGACAAGGAATAAGATGATATGGTAGTCAAAATTGATGACTAGATAAGCCCAAGATGATGTGGAGCAAAGCTAAATCCAAAAGGAGTTTGATTTCCATGAAGAGGTCAAAGAGAAATTAAATCCCAAGAAGATAGGAGAAGTTCTAAAAGGAATTTAAATATAATAAAGAATTATATTCTTTAAAGATAATTTAATTCCAACTTAACTTCCTCCTCAAAAAAGACTTTGACCTAGCCCTATAAATTCAAGACCATGCCGTCAACTCCAAAGGGGGAGAGAGGAGAGAATTTTCGACAAGATCAAAGAGCAAGGGAGATTTTGACAAGGAGGCTTCAACCATTCTTCATCTTTTTCTTCTTTGTTCCATTAGGTTTATGCTAGGAATTCTCTATCTTGTGTTTCTTTGGAACCTAGCCATGAACTAAATCTATTTGGCTAAGGTTATTGTGTTTTGTGGTTGTGAGAAACAATTGGATTTTGTTTAGGTAATAAGAGTTTGCACTTTTCTATTCAAGGTTTATTCATTTTTGGTTGTTATTATTGTTTGCGAGTGAATTGGGAGAGGATCTCGTAACTTCATCTATTTAACTAATATCGGGAGCGTTAGATTCAAGAAACGAATGAGTATGATCTTTATTCAATCTATTGATGTGTAATCACTCATTTTTATCTGGTGTATAAAGTATTGTGTTAATCTACTTTAGTTTATTAGTTAATATATTATCATTGCATGTACACGTATTATATTATATTATATTATATGTTCATTACTATACGTGTGATTAATGTGTACGTAAACCATGTGTATGAGTATATATGCACGTATGTTGGTATATTAAGTTAATGTGTTACATATATTAACGTTTGCATGAATATATTAATTAATATGAGTGTATGTGTGCATACGTGCGGGTGCTTGCAGGTGTATATCAATTTGTATGTGCATGTATTATATGTGTATGTATGCGTATAGTATTATTATTACTATTATTTAATACTATTAGGCTAAAATTAAAATAAGATAAAAGGTATATTAAAGTCCAACATAGATATCCAGCCCTTAATTACAAGACCCAAGCTTAATTATACATGGCCCACTCGGCCAAGCCGGCCCACACCATAAGAAACCCTAACCCATATCAAATATTAGAACCCTAATGCTCTCTTTATCATGCGAAGCTGTACGAGGGCCGTTGGATCAGATCTAGATCCAACGGCCACGGTTGAAGTATAAAGACCCCTCATCTGTCGTGTAAAGCCCACGCGCGGGCTGTTGGATTATCCATCCGTGAGTGTGAGACGCGTACAGAGCTAGCCATCTTCTTCAAGCCACGTGGTGCGATCCCGATCTGCTACAGCATCCTCGAGGCCTTATCTCAGTCATCCGATCATTAAGTGGTTCTAACTGTTGGATCAGATCTGATCCAACGGATAGGAACGGTTCTGGCAGTAATAATCGTTCCGTCTCCCGAGACGCCAGTCTGCACAGCTGAACGGTCATCTCCACCACGCCGCTCCCCATGCCGGTCGTACCAACCACCAAGCATGGCCGGGCATGCCAAAGACACAAAAAAGGGAAAAGCGTCAGAACAAGATTAGATCCAAAAAATATATCTTATGTACAAGTTTTACCAAACAAGATAGAGCAGACAGGATATACGTAAACCGAAAAAAAAAGTGTAAGATCAGAGAGGTTTTTGGGTAACAAAAATAAAAAAAGAAGCACCAAGTTTCAGTGGTAATCTCTCTTTCTTTTTCTTTCTTCCTTGCGTGCATGTACAATAAAATATAAGAAATAATAACAAAAGGGAGAGGAGTGCATAGATTCGTTACCCTCGTCATCAATGGGTCTCCCCTCACCAGTGACAAGCCGTCTCAGTTTCCAAAATTGAACATGGTGAACTGAAAGGAGAGGGAGGTCTCTTTCGGTTTCATTTCGGTTAAACAAAAACATTTTTTTTACTTCGTATTTGCTCAGATCTAGGCAAAAGGGGGAGTCTTTGTATAAATCTAAGTTTAGATTTGGGTTCGGTTTGAAGCGAGGTTTGTTTTGGGTGTTTCTTTTGGTTCGTCGGCACTGGTTAGCGGCGGTCGGCGGTGGATGGTCGCCGGTTTCTGGGTTCATCGAAAGTTTAGGGGTGGTTATGTTGAGAGGAAAATGGGGCTGGGGTATTATAAAAACTGGTTTTGAAGAAAAGAATGAGGAAAAGTTTGAGTTCGGGCCAGAAAATGGGGTTTTATAGGTATTTTTATTTTGTGAAATGGTGAAATTTTGTAATAAATCCCCCCGTGTTTTCTATATTTTCATTTCTTTCTTGCCTCAGGGGATATTTACAACCCTGGTCCTCCTTATATTTTAAAATCTTGCAATCCAACCCCTGGATTAAACTGAATCATTTTTTAAATGGTGAAATTACCTCACCAGTCCCACCGCGTTTTTGAAATTTTCACTCCGAGCTTGCCCCTTAGTCCAATTATAGATTTAGTCCTTTTAGGTTCCGTTTTATTTATAATTTTGTCCCTAAATCGCATTTTATTACCTTTTAATTTCTGTTTTCTGTTTTCATTTTTTTTCATTTTAGTCCTATTCCGTATTTAAATATTCATGTTTATTTATTATGATCTTATATGTTGATGTGGCCCTTTTGTATTCTCACCTGTTTCTTTTATATGTTTCGTATTCTCATGTTTATATATATGTGTTTAGTTTATGGTGATTATGTATTTTTATACGCTTGTTCGGTCGTTCGTTTCATACATGTTCGATTAATATTTTAGTTGGCTCGTACACGACATGTTTGGTATTTTAGCATGTATTGTATGTTCTCTTTGCTTTTAGGTTATGCGTTAGTATGTTTTCTTTTTTCATGTATAATACCGTGTTTCTATTCTTCGTATGCAAATTATGTCGTAAGCTATGTGCTAGGTATTAGTTTCTTTGTTAGTACGTTGTCTTGATTTGTGAAATTAATATCATAATACATTCATGTCATGCGTATGTTACATTGTATGTATTCTTGAAGTATGGGTTCTTTATTTATTACACGTTTTATTCATGCTTCATTATTATTATTACTATTATGATCTACCATGTTTGTATTTTTATCATACTTGTTTAATTTTGTGATATCCATGTCTTTATTATTTATTTTGTCCTTTACCATATGAATGTAAACGTATATTTTTGAATTACTTCTTTAAGATTGGATGTCTAGATATATAAACTGTCAATGCGGTGCCCTTTTTTCCGAGCGCAAACGGGGCCAGTATCAGGCGTAGTGATAGTGGTTGGGCGTTTGCTCTAGGATAACGAGGCTTTTAAAATTTACTCGCAATTACAACTAAATTTTAAATTAATCATCACTTTAATCCGAAAAGTTTAATATTAATAAAGCGGTAATTATTAAAGTACCAATTTTGGGCGGTGTGGGGGTGCTAATCCTTCCCCATCCGTAACCGACTCCTGAACCCAAAGTTTTCAAAATCTCTGGTTTTTATGGTGTCCGGCCTACCTAAAAGGCCGGTGGCGACTCCTCCTTTTTAAATAAAATACGGTATTTTTAAAACCCCCACGGAATAAACATTTTCTATCCGAAAAACCACAAACACTTCGAAAACCCTGTTTTTTAGCGAATCGGACATCGCTACAGATGGCGACTCCGTTGGGGACATTTTTTGTTTTTTAACAAAAAACAAAAAGATAGTCGAGCTTTTTAAAATAATTACCACTTTATTAATATTAGAAGTTCCTTATTAAAATGACGATCAAATTAAAATTTGGTTATAAGTGTGCGTTTATTTTAACGCATTTAAAAGTTGGCATATAAACCCATTTTTTAAGTGGGGGAAAACGCTAATGCTTTCGTGGAGATATCATTCTCCCGTGTAGGCCTAGCAAGTACCTTCGAGGCTTGAGTACCTTATGCTTTCGTAAGGATATCGTTCCTTCGTGCAGGCATAAGCGAATGGGTCCCCCTGAATTGAACCCGGTTGAAAGGAGCCTATAATGGGTGATGATCGGGGGCCTGGCTACTCTTAGTAGAGGACAGTAAGGACAATTCAGGTACCTCCTAGAACCAAAACTGCATATAGAGAACATAGAAGCCTACCCTTAGAGCCATGCGTATAACCTTAGGTGTTTTAGACAGGATAAATAGGGTTGTTTTATATGTTTACCTTATTTAATTCATCTTTTTATTTATGTATTTATTAATTCTATCTGGTACTGACTTGTCTTCTTTTTACTCTTGTTTTTTTCATGCATTATTGCATTTGCATTACATAAAGGTACTGGATCAAGTGGTTTGCCTGATCAGAAAGTCTTTCACCATGGAAAAAAGGTGTCTTAGGAAAGAAGAGCTTAACTTGTCAGTCATGCATTGGTCAGAGGTCAACCAGAAGGCCCAAGGGGACAGTTTACCGAGCGAGAGCGTAATAGCAGGGTACACCTACGTGAGTCTTCAACAGAACAACTTATGGGATCTTCAAAGTATCTGGGAAGGATGGGACCAGAGATTACAAGATAGGTTCTGTGATAGTTATGGCGACATTGCACAATTGTTATACGTTCGGGTCAACCAGCCCCTGTTACGTGTTACGTGTAATAAGTTCTACGCAATTGTACAAGTATGCACGTCGCAAGTAATAAAGTGATATGAGTATCGAGTATCATCTCCACAGGGATTGGTTTGGGCCACTTTGCTTTAGTTATCGCACTGTAAAAGTAAAAACACAATTGATAGTAGGAGTTGATTTTAAAGAGTAAAGTAAAAGCAATAAACTAAAAGAATAGATGAAAGAACAATAGAGTAAATAGGCCAGGTTATCGTGAGTTGAGGTGTGATAGCCAATTGGATTATCTTGGTAAAAGAGTGCAAGGGCAACTCAGTTGCCGTGGCAACTTGCACAGCGGGGTTGCCTTGGCAACTAATCGATGGTTGTCTGGGCGACTAGCTGGGCAACTACTTGGGCGGCTGGGCAGCAACTTCAAGGTTCGGCGGAGCGTTCTTCAATGGTTTCTTCTTATCCCTAATTCAAAACTCTAGCTACTTGTGCATGCCTTGATAATACATCCCTGCGTGAATCAAGGGTGAACAACAACCAATCTTGCACTCCTCTTAGCCGTTGAAGTCCTTAACTTATTCCTAAGACAGATTAATATGCACCATCAATAGATTGAATAAAGACCATACTCATTCGTTTCTTGAATCTAACTCTCTCAATCTTAGATAAATAGATGAAGTTACGAGATCCTCTCCCAATTCACTCGCAAACAAGAATAAAAGCCAAGAATGAGTAAACCTTGAACTGAAAGTGCAAACTCTTATTACCTAAACAAAATCCAATTGTTTCTCACAACAACAAAACACAATAACCCAAACCAATCAAGTTAGTTCATGGTTGGGTTCAAAACATATACAAAGAATAATCCCCAAACCATGAATCTAATGGAAGCAAAGAAGAAGAAGAAGAAATCGAACTCTCTCCCCCTTGCTCTCTTATCAAAATTTCTCTCTTCTTGCCCTATGAGGTTGTCGAAATTTCCCCTCCTCTTGCTCTCTCTCAAGTTGACGATATGGCTTCTTATTTATAGGGCTAGGTCAAAGTCCTTCTTTGAGGAGGAAGTTAAGTTGGAGTTAAATTATCTTTAAAGAATATAATTCTTTATTATAATTATATTCCTACTAGAACTTCTCCTATCTTCTTGGAATTTAATTCTTCTTTAATCTCTTCATGGAAATCAAATTCCTTTGGGATTTAGCTTTGCTCCACGTCACATTGGGCTTTTCTAGTCATCAATTTTGACTACCATATCACCTTATTCTTTGTCGACAATTGCCCTGGCAACTGGCTCGGCGTCTCCTTCATGCATTGCCCTGGCAACTAGTTCTAGCCTTGTTTAGGCAAGTGATTCTGCACACACACAAAAACACACCAAAGCAATATCTTTTTCCACAAAAATCACCAAGTTATGTAATCAAACTCAATGGTGGAAAGAAACATGAATTAATGCATGAATAACTAATTATGTAACCGATATGAGCTTAAGTCCAACAATAATATGAGTAAAAAGGGTAATAAAAATAGTACTTTTGAACACTTATCACGCCCCCAAACTCGAACTATTGCTTGTCCTCAAGTAATGCAAACTAACAATTACCTGCCAAGACTTTAATCATCAAAGACATGCTTCAAACTTGAATAAAAACCTCAGAAATGTGGCACAAAGTATGATCACCTTTTAATTTTTCGGATAGCACAAAAATATACCCGGAACAAAACTATAATGCTCGTGACAATGTGTGTGCGTAGTTGTGTACAAGTTGATTTTCAAGATTCTATGTGAACAATAGGCTTTTATCAATTTAAGTACCGAGGCATTTTTTTATTTTCACTAGAGCCAATTTCGGGCACCTCTAGCAAAGTAAGCAATTTCTCATTTATTTTAGTCGACTAGAGCCAATTTCGGGCACCTCTAGCGATTCTTTAATGTGCATTAACTACTAGCAATAAATTAACTTTTAATTTTCAATTTTAAATTTACCCAAATTTCAAGCAACCTAAGTTCACTAAGTTTCTTTCAATCAACAACCCACAACCGTGTAAAAAAATTCAGCATCATAGGAAAATTCTAAGTTCTTTTCATGCAATCCTAAAATTAAAGGTTCTTTCAATTAAGTGCAGTGGCAAAAATTCATCATTGGATATTCAACAAGTCTTAAGCAATTAAATCCAATTAAAGGAATGGCAAGTAACATATGCAACCTATATGTGATTGCTAAAGATGAATGCAACTAAACATGAAGCTAACTAGAAACCAACACCCCCCAAACTTAAGAGAAGCATTGTCCTCAATGCATGAAAGAATGAAACAAAATTTAAAAGAAACTAAATGAAATGAGTTAGTCGGAGAGATCGTCACCTCGAGTGATAAGTTTCTTTCGTGACGTTTGCTTGATTCATTTTCCATTCGGTGGTTGAATGCTGGTACCGCGTGAATAGTATTGCTTTGATTTGATCCATGTTTGCCGATGCAGGTTCACTTGCATGGGCACCAGTAGTTTTCGAAGTCATTGTTGTTGCCTAGGCGTCACCAGTTTCTGTTGTGGTTGCTGTGGCAAGTAGTCGGCAGTGAATTTCCTTAGCATGGTGGTTGTGAGTCTTGTTTTGGAAAAGAAAACCTGGAAACTAAAGATAATGAAGAAAAATAAAATCTCTCCTAAAAATTCCAAAAATAAATAAAGAGAAAAAAATAACCGAAAATAATAGAAAGAAAAAATATAGTTCGAAAAAAAGAAAAAGAAAAAAGAAAATATCGAAAGGAGAGCATGTTCATGCATCTCCTAAGGTGTCAACTTCTTTTTTTTCGTTCTACATGGGCACCGTTGTAGTGCTTCAATCTCTGTCTGTTAACTTTGAATTCATGTTCGTCTGTAATGGACTTGATTATCACGGTACCATGGGAGAATGTTTTGACAACTTTGAATGGTCCCGACCATCTTGATTTCAGTTTTCCTGGGAAAAGTTTTAGCCGAGAATTAAATAAGAGAACTAGTTTCCCTGGCATGAATTGCCGCAGCAATAGTTTCTTGTCATGTCATTGCTTTGTTTTCTCCTTGTAGATTTGTGCATTGTTATAGGCAATTGCACGGAATTCTTCTATCTCATTGAGGTCCAACAAACTCTTTTGACCTGCACTTTCCCAATCTATATTCACGGTCTTGATTGCCCAATATGTCTTGTGTTTGATTTCCACCGGTAGATGGCATGTTTTGCCATAGACAAGTAGGAAGGGGGACATACCTAAGGGTGTTTTGAATGCAGTGCGATATGCCCAAAGTGAGTCATCTAGTCTTACTAACCAATCCTTTCTAGAAGGATTTACAACTTTCTCGAGTATACCCTTCAATTCCCGATTAGAAATTTCTACTTGCCCATTGGTTTGTGGGTGATATTGCCCGTCCTCTGGCAACGATCAGATTGCTTGTAAAACTCTTGGGCATCTTTGTACAGTGTTGGCCAATACAAACCGGATTGCAAAACTTTGGCCGCAGTACGAGTTCCTCCAAAATGTCCTCCATAGAATGGCATTACCGAATTACATTCTGTTGCTCTTCTTCAGGGACAGATCGACGTATGACTTGATCAGGGTATTGCTGAGGCATGTGCTGCCATGGTGACTACTCCCAAGATTACCGAGTAGTGTGTGTCTAGAGTTGCTAAGGCATACGCGTCCATGGTTGCTGAGGCATGCGTATCAATGGTTACCGAGGCGTACGCGTCTGGAGTTGCCGAGGCGTGCGCGTTAAGAGCTGCTACGGCGTCGAGGGTTGCTGAGACATGCGCATCCATGGTTGCCGAGGCAACTAAAAGTTGCTCGTATGGGAATGCATCGCATATATCTAAATCCGCGTCCTCCTCCATGTGCGTTGGCCTAAGACTGCTCTTACCACGAAATCACTTCCATCACACATGAGCTCAAAAGGTAGCGTCCAATCTGGTGGAACGACAATGGGTGCCGAGGCAAGCTTTTCCTTTAGGGTTTCGAATGCTTGGGTGCAAGGATCATCAAAATGGAAGACTTTATCTTGGTGGGGGTAATCTCTCGATCACGTCCACCTTGGCTTTGTCTACTTCAATTCCCTTGGATGAAATCTTGTGGCCGAGCACTATTCCTTCATCTACCATAAAATGGCACTTCTCCCAATTAAGGACTAAATCAGTTTCTTCACATCTTGCCAACACATTCTCTAAGTTGTCGAGGCAACTGTTGAAGTCATTACCAAAAAAGAAAAAATCATCCATGAAGATCTCAAGGAAGTCTTCGACCATGTCTGAAAGGAGTGCCATCATGCATCTTCTAATGTTAGTGCATATCTGAGAAAACTTGAGGATGGTCGTTTCAGATACTTCTTATAGTCCATCCGCACCCTCCATCGGGTGACAATATTGCCCAAAAAGAGTTTGGCCAATGTGCTTGCCATTACTCCCTTTTGCATTACCATGGTGGTAGTGTATTTCTTCTTTTTTCGCTTGTAGTCCATGTATACTATCCACCTTGCTACTATTCCTGAAGGCATAAATATATTAATAGGAAAAATTATATCCATTCTCAACCATTCAATTACCTCATTCTTGTCGACTTCTATCATGGTTAGATGTAGCCTTTGTTGTTGTGGCAATTGCTGCTCAAGCCAATTGCCTTGGCAATCAGTTGCCAAAATTTGCTGTAAGTCCAGGGAAGAAACAATTTTCTGAAAAGCTTTACGAATCCAAACACCGTTTTCTTTTGGCCTCTCAAACATCTCCATCCGTAGAGATTTCGATGGCTTTAAATCTACCAACCTAGGCTCCTCAAGACATACCTGCAATGGATGAGGTGAGCTTTTAAAGAATTCGAAAGGTTCAACCATTACCTGCTCATATTCCATTGGCAAAGTATTATCATCTTGTTGATCTTGCATGTGGTCATGTAATTGCCGTGGCAATTGTAGATGAGAGCAATCTACAGATTCCTGCTTCAACATCAACGTTGTAACCTTATGGGCATCAAGTTCCTCAGAATTTGCTGTAGTATTGTTGTTCTCAGTTGTTGCGTGTGATAAGTGCTACGCAAATGTGCAAGTATACACGTCGCAAGTAATAAAGTGATATGAGTATCGAGTATCGTCTCCACAGGGATTGGTTTGGGCCACTTTGCTTAAGTTACTGCACTGTGAAAATAAAAACATAATTGATAATAGAGGTTTTAATTAACGAGAAAAGTAAAAGCAATAAACTAAAAGAATAGATGAAAGAAAAAGAGATAGATAGGCCAGGTTATCGTGAGTTGAGGTGTGATAGCCGATTGGATCGTCTTGGTAAAAGAGTGCAAGGGCAACTCAGTTGTCGTGGCAACTTGCACAACGGGGTTGCCTTGGCAACTAATCGATGGTTGCCTGGGCAACTACTCGGGTGTCTGAGCAGCAACTTTAAGGTTCGGTGGAGCGTTCTTCAATGGTTTCTTCTTATCCCTGTAATCACTCATATTTCATTTCTTAATACATATTGCATGTATATTTATTATATATGAATGTTAATAATATAAATATAAGGTAGTGTGTGCATGTACATTATAAGCTATGTATGTATACGTATTAATGATGAATGTGTGTCGCGTATGTAGAGTATGAGCGTATTTGATTAATATATATAGAAGTTATGTTAATTATGGGTAGGATTATATGTACGTATGCCAATATGTTATATTTGTATAAGTATATGTTTTTATCATGTATATGTATTGTTGTTATAATTATATTATTATTAATATTATTAGGCTGATAAAATAAAAATTAATTATATTAAACCCAAATAAAATTTACAGTCCAAGTCCAATTACAAGGCCCGGTTGGCCCAAATCTAAATCTTATCTAATTACAATGTGCAGGTAACTGTGGGCCGTTGGATCAAGATCTGATCCAACGGCCACGATACAACTAAAAGGTCAAAAATATCTGCCAGGCGCGTGTTCCACACGTATGAACCGTTCGAGTGCCACTCGCGCGTGTGGTCCACGCGCGGTCGCTTTAACATCCCACGCGCGCGTAAGATCCACGCGTTCTGACTCCTCGACTGCGGAGCTCCACGTGGCAAGATCTGGAGCCGTCTCATCAAATCGAGGCTTCATCCAAGCCGTTCATCCTTTAAGCCATCTCAACCGTTAGATCAGATCTGATCTAACGGCCGAGAATGCGTCTTGCCGCTGGCAGAACATCCATACCGCAACCACGCCGATATTCAGCCCCCGTGTTCAGAACATGCCCAAGACAACAAGCAAAAATTGTCAGTTCAGATCTGAAAAAGCAAGATGCAACTTGCACCAAAACGAAGACAATGATATATATGAAACGGGGACTTTTGTAACAAAAAAAAGAGGGAAAAAACGGGGAGAGTAGTAACAAAAAAAAAGAGGGAGAAAAAACGGGGAGAGTAGTAACAAAAAAAAAAGGGAGAGAACAGAGATCTTGTAAAACCAAAAATTTGTAACCAGTCGAGATAACCAAAAAAAAGTCCAGTGGTAAACACTTGTCTCTTTTTCTTACTTGTTTTCTTTACATGCATATACGAAAGAAAAAAAAACAGAAACAAAAAGAAGAGAAGTCTTACCGTCGTCGTTCGTGGGTCTCCCTTCCTCAGTGACAAGCCTTTCGGCTTCCCCAAGCCAGAGATGGTGAACTGAAGGAAGGGGAAGGCCCCTAGTAGTTTTGTTTTAGGTTTAAAACTTTTTTTTTTTGGTTCGTATTTCCTAGATCTAGGGTAAATAAGGGGGTATCCTCTGAATCCAACCACGGATTCATGTTGAGGATGAAATAGGGGTTATTTTGGTGTGTTTTGGAAGCTCGCCGGCGCCGATTAGCGGTGGCCGGCGGCGGAGAACACGGCGGCCGACCACCGGATTTTGGGTTTCAGAAGAACAAGGGAGAGAAAATGAAGAACGTGGTTCTTACCAAAACCAGAAAAATGAAACGAATGACCAAAATTTTGTTTTCGGCCTAAAATGGGGGTTTTTATAGCTATTATTATTTTGCTAAATGGGTAAATTTCGCACTTAACCATCCCGCGTTTTCAATATTTTCGTTTTTGTCTCGCCGCATGGTATAATTACAATCCCGGTCCCCCTGATATTTCAAAAGTTTACAATCTAGTCCCTAAATTACACCGAATCAGTTTTTGAATGGTAAAATTACGCCCTTAACCATCCCGCGTTTTTGAATTTTTCATTTTGAGTCTGCCCCTTGGTCTAATTACAATTCTGGTCCTTTTAGGTTTTGTTTGTTTCGCAATTTCGTCCCTAAATTACATATTATTGTTCTTTAATTTCTGCCACTGACTTTTGTTTTTCTTTCATTTCAGTCCTGTATTCTTTGTAAATATTCATGTTCGTATCATAATCGTATATATTGATATCCTATTATTTTATTTTATGTCCCTCATATATGACTCGTATTTTATGTTTATATGTATATATGTGTTAAGTATGATAGTCATGTTTTTATCCGGTTATTCGTATTAAAGCATGTTATGTTCTATCTGACTCGTAAAACAGCATGTTCTTGTATTTTTGTACGCATTGTATGATTTCTTGACTTTTAGGTTACGTGTTAGTGTGTCTTCTTTATTGTATAATATATTGTTCATATATGTTGAAATATGTTTTATTAATAGCATGTATGTCTTTTTAAATATTTGTTCGTCTACATACAACATAATTATTCCTGCATTGTTGTTTTAACTTGTTAAAGTTGTTTTTATCTATCATTTAGAATAATATGTATATATACATGTTTTAATCTAGTATATCATTTATGTTAGATTAGTATTCTGTTATGTCAATATTTATTGCATTTAAATATTTTGCCATTTTTTATATTTTTGCCACTAAGATTGCATATCGAGATATAAATTGTTAATGCGGTGTCCTTCTATCCGAGCGTAAACGGGGCCAGTATCAAGCGTAGTGATAGTGGTTGGGCGTTCATTCTCGGGTAATAGGACCCTTAAAATTTATTCGCAATTATGACCGAATTTTAAAATAATCGTCACTCTAATCCGAAAAATCCAATATTAATAAAGCGGTAATTATTAAAGTACCAATTTTGGGCGGTGTGGGGGTGCTAATCCTTCCCCATCCGTAACCGACTCCCGAACCCTGTCTTTTTTAATCTCTGGTTTTATGGTGTCCGGCCTACCTAAGTGGCCGGTGGCGACTCCATTTTTTATGAGGTTTTTTTGTAAACCCCACGGAATAAATATTTTATATCCAAAAGAATCACAAACACCTTTCAAACACCTTCGAAAACCCCTCGTTTTTATTTAGCGATGAGATAAAAAAGAGACATCGCTACAGATGGCGACTCCGCTGCGGACATTTTTTGTTTTTTTTTTCGAAAAAAAAACAAATGAGAGTCAAGCTTTTAAAATAATTACCGCTTTACTAATATTAGCAGTTCTGGATTAAAGTGACTATTAAATTAACATTCGGTCATAATTGCGCGTTTATTTTAACGCATTTAAAATATGGCATATAAACCCGTCTTTCTAAGTGGGGGGAAAACGCTAATGCTTTCGTGGAGATATCGTTCTCCCGTATGGGCCTAGCAAGTACCTTCGGGGCTCGAGTACCTTATGCTTTCGTAAGGATATCGTTCCTTCGTACGGGTATAAGCGAATGGGTCCCCCTGAATTGAACCCGGTTGAAAGGAGCCTATAATGGGTAATGACCGGGGGCCTTGCTACTCTTAGTAGAGGACAGCAAGGACAATTCTGGTATCTCCTAGAACCAACACTGCATATAGAGAACACATAGAAACCCACCTTGTTAGAGCCATGCGGATAACCCAGATGTCTTAGATGGAATGTAAATAGGATTGTCTTGTTTGTTTATCGCATTTAATTTGCCCTTTTATTATGTACTTATCATTTTTGTCCGGTACTGACTTGTGTTCTTTTGCTTTGTTTTTGCATACCATTGCATTCGCATTAGACAGGGCATTGATTCCCGAGTGATTTCTCTTAATAGAAGATTGTTCATGATGGACCAAAGGTTCTTTGACCTGAAGGAAGGGGGTCCAATCCCAAAACTCCATCCCAAGACTAGGACAGTGACAGCCGAAGAAGAACCATTCAAGGACACCAGAACAGATTCGGTAAACAGCGTCAATCCTGGTGATAAACAAGACGAAATACAAGAACTAAAGAAGCAGATGTCCGAGATGATGGACCGGATGAATGCCATGATGAAAGGCAAGCAGCATGTCGAACTCAGAAAAGATTCGGTCGGGGAGCAGAATGTGGAACAAAATGGTCAGAATGTCAAAATAGATAATACCATTAAATATGACAAATCGAATCCATTTGTGATCAATCTCAAGAAGCAGACAAGTAGCATATATGGGGAAGATACCCAGGGAACAGAGGCAAAACCAGGGGAAGTTCGAGAATCTAATGACATCACAAGACACTATCCTATACCCATGAGATACACCGAGTTACTTTCGTTGCTTGTCGAAAGAAACCTTATCATACCAATGAAATCTGTACCAAGAAAACCTCCTTATCCGAAAGATTACAACAGTCGTGTCCGGTGCAGCTACCACATAGGCGATTCGAGTCATCACACTGAAAATTGTAGGGCCCTGAAGGACAGAGTTCAAGATCTTATCAGAATGGGAATTTTGGGTTTCGAAGATGGACAACCCCGATTCTTCAGCCAGCCAGTCGTTGCCCGAGGGGCAAAGTCGAAGAAGGAACAATACCCAGCCCAAGGTTCAGGTAACACAGAAGTAGGTCACTCAAGTGGGATAAAGTTAGGAGTCAATAATAAAAGCGTCTCAGAAGATGAACTTGCACACAAGCGCGACCAGCTCGAGTATGAGAGGCACAATCTGAGCATGAAATCGAAGAATGTACAAGACGAGTACCAGAAGCTGCACTTTGAATTCAAGAGTTTTGGTCTGGGTGACACCGCGGAAGAGTGGGTCAATGGTATGATTCAGCTGAGGAACGGTTCAGAACGCTGGAAACAGAAATGCAAGAACAGTAAGAATAAAGTCAGATCATTATCAAAGAAGCTGGAAGAAGCTGAAGGCCAACGCGACTTTATCCAAAATGAGTTGGAAAGCAGTCTGGCCATGGAAGATATCCTGAAATCAAGTCTACACCAGGAAAGGAATGAATCACAAGCCTTCCAAATAGAAAACGCAGCACTCAGAGAGCAGATAGTGAGACTCAAGACTGGTTTACATACTAGTGAGATCCGTGCTGGGGCAATGACCGTTAAGCTACAAAAGGCCGAGCAAACAATACGGGAGAAAGATCAGGACATGAAGATGGTTACGACTCAAGCCCGACAAGTAGCTCAACAGGTAGCAGATTTAGCCGATGCAGCAGCACCAATAAGCCAGAATATGGATCCGGCATTGGACCGCGAAGGAAAGCTGACAAGACTGTTGAATGAGGTCAAGGCATTAGGTGCCAGGGCTCACCGATATTTGTAAAACCCTAATACCGGATGTAATGAAAGATGTCCTATAGGGACAAATAACTTGCGGAATCAATGCTTTATTGCATTCATGCATTGCATTTGCATCACATTTTTTGCATTGTTTTATCATCGCATGACCCTTTATCATTTAATACATAGGGTTCGATGGCAGAATTAATCGAAAAATGAACGAATTGAAGAGTCGAGGCTTGACCAGTTAGAAGAAAAAATCGAGAAAGAGCTTAAGAAGAAAGAGAAGATAAATGTCTTCAATACGAGGGAACTCTGCCTAGTCCCTGATTTGGTCATTCCTCCAGATTTCAAGGTTCCCGGATTTGCGCAGTATGACGGAACCAGCTGCCCGAAGATTCATTTAACCATGTTTTGTAGAAAAATGGAAGGATACATGAAGAACGAAGAATTGTTGATCCACCATTTCCATGATAGCCTGACGGGACCAGCAGCAGTGTGGTATAACCGTTTGAACAGAAACCAAGTTAGGTCATGGGGTGACCTCGCTAATGCCTTCTTGGATCAATACAAATATGCTTTAGATTTAACACCCTGTCGACAGTTTCTTCAGAATGAGAAAATATTGCCAAATGAAAGCTTCAGGGAATATGCATTAAGGTGGCGATGTCTGGCGACCCAAGTCCAGCCCCTATAGCGGAAGAAGAGTTGACTCCCCTATTTCATGCAACGCTTCCCTCTCCCTTCTTCGATGTGATGTTGGAGAAATCGAGAAGCGGATTCGAAGATTTCATGACGATTGGAGAAAGAATAGAATATGCAATCAAAGAAGGAAAATTAGGGTCTAAGTCTAGGGACCGAATCGAAGATAAGATAGATAAGGATGGAGACGTAAATGAGTGTCATCTCCAGGGTTCGCGTGGCCATAAAAGAATGAGACAGACTGAGAAATCGGGGTCATCAAGAAAAATTCCTCGGAGGAGCGCAAATTTGGAAGTGTTTGGAACATCTATCTCAGACATTTGGCCTCATCTGGTAGAGGGTCACTATCTTGTTCCTAGGCCGATGAAGAGTGCACCTGATCTGTATGCCCATAGTTTTGACTCGAGTAGCACATGCGAATTACATATGGGAGCACCGGGGCATCCCACCAGAAAATGTAGACCTTTATTGGATGAAATCAAGAAGCTGGTCAATGATGGAACCCTGACGCAAGAGCTGATCAAGCAGTGGAAGACCAAGGATGAGAAGCAAATCTACATAGTGCTGAAGAAGCCATAGATGTCTCTACATTAAATACCTTCCTGAAGTAATACAACGGATCAACTCTATGTGGCCCCCATGTGGCAAAGATCTTTTGTGATGGGGCATGTTTGTTGATTTTTATCTTCAATAAAGAACACATTTCGCTTAACATATAATGTTTTTGAAAGCGCATAGATATTTTCTCGCCGTTGTAGGACACTGGATATCAATTGCAAGATGTGACATTAGATAGATGTCGTGACAATGACGATGTGTGATCTTCCCTACGGACTCTGGTCAGCAAAGCGAGATTATTACTCTTTCGATGATATTCAAGGACGAAAAAGCTCTAAATGTCAACCATGTAGAGTTGCTTGAAATTGAAACTCTAGGCATAATCTTCTAGGTAGTAAAGAAGAAACAAAACAAAAAAGAAAGAAAAAAAAGAAGAAAGAAAAAAGAAATGAAAATGAGAAAATAATAATAAAAAGTACTCCTATGTTCGAAACCTGGTAATAGGCTTGTTCGGATAAGAGTATGGAAATTTTGGGGCACTCCGCTGAAGCGATAGGGTGGAGATATATCATCCAATTCAAGAAACCTTAGCTTCATGAGTGATGGTAATATTTTCAAATCGTGACTATGCCGAGTAACTTGGGGTAGTGTTGTTTGCTCCATCGTTGTCCTCGAGACAAAGGACTGTGACGAATTGATTTCCTCAAATAATGATAAAAACAAAAACAAAAAAAAGAGAAAAAAGAAAATAGGCGATATCATGGAAAAATTAAGACTCGCACCACCCAGAACTCTATTCCTAGAGTAATATTTCTGCGCTCAAGTGGTTATACAAGCCTGCCCTTTTGGGGGCGGAGTAGATAATGAGAATTGAGAAAAAGTAGTACTCTGCAGCAACGCGGTAATCATGAGGATGAACCGAGTCACCAGGGAAGATTTCACATCTTTGGAATTACCAAGTGGTTGAATCTAAGCCACTCTTGCACATGATATCCAGAGTTCCTATGATGTGTTTTCAAAATCTTGTATGTTAATCTAAATGATACCCTTCAGTGGAACACTAATCAGCAAATTGACAAGTTAAAGCAACAAAAATTTCCATGTATTACTTCAGGGGTAAGATCCAGAACACAAGGAGGCAGATACTATTGAAGCCCCTAATCAGAAATGACCTCACAATGCATAGAATAAAGATGATAACAGAGGTATAGGTGTCAGACAGCTCAAGAACAAGAAGCGAATTCCAGCCATGATGCCTTGTTTGGTTCAAGAAAATGAAGGACGAAACAGGACAAGAATGAGCTTACAAAGTGAGGGAACGGAAAAAAAGTAAACATTGAATCTCCAAAGAATTAAAGCACAGAGATCAATGAATGGTGTCCGTCAAGAGGCAACAAAAAGATTAAGGTTAAGAAGCATTTCGCTCACCACGATGACGAAATTAACAAATATTCAGAATATTGGGTCAAAAGAACTGGAAGATAGCCGAGCACGATCGAATGGGGCAATACAGAATAGAAAGAATAGTAAGAATCTCTGCACACGCATGATATAATGTTTGTCAGTGAAGCAAACAGAAACCCCGAAGAAGAAAGGCGGGTGATCGTGCAAACGAACAAGAGCAGATACCCATTGAGCAAAATTTGACAGAAATGAAGATCAAAATTGAGCATACCGCAAAAGGAAAGGAAATAGAGAAATCAGAAGAATGACTTTTCAGGACGTAAGATTAACAAAGAAAAGAGAAAAAGAGGAGAAAGAAATCATAACATTACATGCATCATATAGATAGGGGCATGTCAATTTTGCTTGTTCCTAAACAGGTATTTGAAGAATTATCAAAGAATTTACCAAAGTCCATAAAACAACAGCCATGTCGGCGTCAGATCTATTTATTAAATCCTTCGGGCCATCAGTAAGTCTTTCAGGCATGATGTTAAATCCTTCGGGTCATCAGTAAGTCATTCGGGCATGATGTGGTAGCATATCCGCGTGAGTCCCCATAAAACAACAGCCATGTCAGCGTCAGATCCAGATATTAAATCCTTCGGGTCATCGGTAAGTCCTTCGGGCACAATGTTAAATCCTTCGGGTCATCAGTAAGTCTTTCGAGCGTGGTGTTAAATCCTTGGTCATCAAGAAGTCGCCGGGCATGATGTGGCAGCATATCCGCGTGAGTCCCCATAAAACAACAGCCATGTCGGCGTCAGATCCAGATATTAAATCCGCCGGGTCATCGGTAAGTCGCCGGGCACAATGTTAAGTCCGGGCCATCGTAAGTCTTTCGAGCGTGGTGTTAATCCTTCGGGTCATCGGTAAGTCCTTCGGGCATGATGTGGGCAGTATATCCGCGTGAGTCCCCATAAAAAACAACAGCCATGTAGGCGCCGAGATCCAGATATTAAATCCGCCGGGTGATCGGTAAGTCCTTCGGGCACGATGTTAAGTCCTTCGGGCCATCGGTAAGTCTTTCGAGCGTGGTGTTAAATCGCCGGGTCATCGGTAAGAAGTCCGGGCATGATGTGGCAGCATATCAGCCTTGAGTCCCCATAAAACAACAGCCATGTCGGTGTCGATCCGGATATTAAATCCTTCGGTCATCGGTAAGTCCTTCGGGCACGATGTTAAATCCTTCGGTCATCGGTAAGTAAGTCTTCGAACGTGGTGTTAAATCCTTCAGTCATCAAGAACTCCGCCGGGCATGATGTGGCAGCATATCCGCGTGAGTCCCCATAAAACAGCAGCCATGTCGGCGTCAGATCCAGATATTAAATCCTTCGGGTCATCGATAAGTCCTTCGGGCACGATGTTAAATCCTTCGGGTCATCAGTAAGTCTTTCGAGCGTGGTGTTAAATCCTTCGGGTCATCGTAAGTCCGCCGGGCATGATGTGGCAGCATATCCTCGTGAGTCCCCATAAAACAACAACCATGTCGGTCGGATCTAGATATTAAATCCTTCGGGTCATCGGTAAGTCCCGCCGGGCACGATGCTAAGTCCTTCGGGCCATCGTAAGTCTTTCGAGCATTGTGTTAAATCATTCAGTCATCGATGTAAGTCCTTCGGGCATGATGTGGCGATCTTAGTAGCGCGAGGTCCAAAAAAAGGCAACAAAGATCGTAAAAAAAAAAGAACTGCATTTTCAAGCCCCAAAGTGAAAGGTTCCATAGAGAGAGAACCCTAAATCTAAAATCTCAAAAAGAACTCCCCATCGGAAAAATCCATCGCGGCAAAAGGTTTTATATACGAGAAACCAGCGTTGAAGGCGAAAAGTTCTATATAGGAAGGACTCCAAGCTTTACAGTCTCGAAGTGAAGGGTTCTATATAGGAAGAGCCTGTAGCTCCAAGATCGGAAGGTGACGAAGTCCTATATAGGAAGAACTTTCGAGCCTGAAGATTTAGCCAAGGAAGAGCGGAGATATCCAAAAGAACACGTTTTTCCAAAGCTACAAACAGGGAAGTCTGATAAAAATGTGTGCTTATGAATCTTTGCTTTGTTCCCATTCCAAGGGAACAAGAAAAGAGGGGCAACTGTAATCACTCGTTTTTCATTTTTTAATACATATTGCATGTATATTTATTATATATGAATGTTAATAATATAAATATAAGGTAGTGTGTGCATGTACATTATAAGCTATGTATGTATACGTATTAATGATGAATGTGTGTCGCGTATGTAGAGTATGAGCGTATTTGATTAATATATATAGAAGTTATGTTAATTATGGGTAGGATTATATGTACGTATGCCAATATGTTATATTTGTATAAGTATATGTTTGTATCATGTATATGTATTGCTGTTATAATTATATTATTATTAATATTATTAGGCTGATAAAATAAAAATTAATTATATTAAACCCAAATAAAATTTACAGTCCAAGTCCAATTACAAGGCCCGGTTGGCCCAAATCTAAATCTTATCTAATTACAATGTGCAGGTAACTGTGGGCCGCTGGATCAAGGTCTGATCCAACGGCCACGATACAACTAAAAGGTCAAAAATATCTGCCAGGCGCGTGTTCCACATGTATGGACCGTTCGAGTGCCACGCGCGCGTGTGGTCCACGCGCGGTCGCTTTAACATGCCACGCGCGCGTAAAATCCACGCGTTCTGACTCCTCGACTACGGAGCTCCACGTGGCAAGATCTGGAGCCGTCTCATCAAATCGAGGCTTCATCCAAGCCGTTCGTCCTTGAAGCCATCTCGACCGTTAGATCAGATCTGATCTAACGGCCGAGAATGCGTCTTGCTGCTGGCAGAACATCCATACCGCAACCACGCCGATATTCAACCCCCGTGTTCAGAACATGCCCAAGACAACAAGCAAAAATTGTCAGTTCAGATTTGAAAAAGCAAGATGCAACTTGCACCAAAACGAAGACAATGATATATATGAAATGGGGACTTTTGTAACAAAAAAAGAGGGAAAAAAACGGGGAGAGTAGTAACAAAAAAAAGAGGGAGATAAAACGGGGAGAGTAGTAACAAAAAAAAAAGGGGAGAGAACAGAGATCTTGTAAAACCAAAAATTTGTAACCAGTCGAGATAATAGAAAAAAAAAGTCCAGTGGTAAACACTTGTCTCTTTTTTTTACTTGTTTTCTTTACATGCATATACGAAAGAAAAAAAACAGAGATGGTGAAAAAAGTATTACCGTCGCCGTTCGTGGGTCTCCCTTTCTCAGTGACAAGCCTTTCGGCTTCCCCAAGCCAGAGATGGTGAACTGAAGGAAGGGGAAGGCCCCTGGTAGTTTTGTTTTAGGTTTAAATTTTTTTTTGGTTCGTATTTCCTAGATCTAGGGTAAATAAGGGGGTATCCTCTGAATCCAACCACGGATTCATGTTGAGGATGAACTAGGGGTTATTTTGGTATGTTTTGGAGGCTCGCCGGCGTCGATTAGCGGTGGCCGACGGCGGAGAACACGGTGGCCGGCCGCCGGATTCTGGGTTTCAGAAGAACAATGGAGAGAAAATGAAGAACGTGGTTCTTACCAAAACCAGAAAAATGAAACGAATGACCAAAATTTTGTTTTCGGCCTAAAAGAGGGGTTTTATAGCTATTATTATTTTGCTAAATGGGTAAATTTCGCACTTAACCATCCCGCGTTTTCAATATTTTTGTTTTTGTCTCGCCGCATGGTATAATTACAATCCCGGTCCCCCTGATATTTCAAAAGTTTACAATCTAGTCCCTAAATTACACCGAATCAGTTTTAGAATGGTAAAATTACGCCCTTAACCATCCCGCGTTTTTGAATTTTTCATTTTGAGTCTGCCCCTTGGTCTAATTACAATTCTGGTCCTTTTAGGTTTTGTTTGTTTCGCAATTTCCTCCCTAAATTACATATTATTGTTCTTTAATTTCTGCCACTGACTTTTGTTTTTCTTTCATTTCAGTCATGTATTCTTTGTAAATATTCATGTTCGTATTATAATCGTTTATATTGATATCCTATTATTTTATTTTATGTCCCTCATATATGACTCGTATTTTATGTTTATATGTATATATGTGTTAAGTATGATAGCCATGTTTTTTATCCGGTTATTCGTATTAAAGCATGTTATGTTCTATCTGACTCGTAAAACAGCATGTTCTTGTATTTTTGTACGCATTGTATGATTTCTTGACTTTTAGGTTACGTGTTAGTGTGTCTTCTTTATTGTATAATATATTGTTCATATATGTTGAAATATGTTTTATTAATAGCATGTATGTCTTTTTAAATATTTGTTCGTCTACATACAACATAATTATTCCTGCATTGTTGTTTTAACTTGTTAAAGTTGTTTTTATCTATCATTTAGAATAATATGTATATATACATGTTTTAATCTAGTATATCATTTATGTTAGATTAGTATTCTGTTATGTCAATATTTATTGCATTTAAATATTTTGCCATTTTTTATATTTTTGCCACTAAGATTGCATATCGAGATATAAATTGTTAATGCGGTGTCCTTTTATCCGAGCGTAAACGGGGCCAGTATCAAGCGTAGTGATAGTGGTTGGGCGTTCATTCTCGGGTAATAGGACCCTTAAAATTTATTCGCAATTATGACCGAATTTTAAAATAATCGTCACTCTAATCCGGAAAATCCAATATTAATAAAGTGGTAATTATTAAAGTACCAATTTTGGGCGGTGTGGGGGTGCTAATCCTTCCCCATCTGTAACCGACTCCCGAACCCTGTCTTTTTGAATCTCTGGTTTTATGGTGTCCGGCCTACCTAAGTGGCCGGTGGCGACTCCATTTTTTATGAGGTTTTTTTGTAAACCCCACGGAATAAATATTTTATATCCAAAAGAATCACAAACACCTTTCAAACACCTTCGAAAACCCCTCGTTTTTATTTAGCGATGAGATAAAAAAGAGACATCGCTACAATCCCTAAGTCGAAACTCTAGCTACTTGTGCATGCCTTGATAATACATCCCTGCGTGAATCAAGGGTGAACAACAACCAATCTTGCGCTCCTCTTAGCCGTTGAAATCCTTAACTTATTCCTAAGCCGGATTAATCTTCACCATCAATAGATTGAATAAAGACCATACTCATTCGTTTCTTAAATCTAACTCTCCCGATATTAGATAAAAGATGAAGTTACGAGATCCTCTCCCAATTCACTCGCAAACAAGAATAAGAACCAAGAATGAGTAAACCTTGAATTGAAAGTGCAAACTCTTATTACCTAAACAAAATCCAATTGTTTTTCACAACAACAAAACACAATAACCCCAACCAATCAAGTTAGTTCATGGTTGGTTCAAAAGATATACAAAGAATAATCCCCAAACCATGAATCTAATGGAAGCAAAGAAGAAGAAGAAGAAATTGAACGCTCTCCCCCTTGTTATCTTGTCGAAATCACTTCCTTCTTGCCCTTTGGAGTTGTCGAAAATCCTCTCCCTTTGCTCCCTCTATGATTGTCGAAATTCCCTTCTTATTTATATGGCTAGGGCAAAGTCCTTCTTTGAGGAGGAGTTTAAGTTGGAATTAAATTATCTTTAAAGAATATAATTCTTTATTATAATTGTATTCCTACTAGAACTTCTCCTATCTTCTTGGAATTTAATTCTTCTTTAATCTCTGCATGGAAATCAAATTCCTTTGGGTTTGGGCTTTGCTCCACGTCATCTTGGGCTTGTCTAGTCATCAATTTCGACAACCATATCACCTTTGCTCATGTCGACAATTGCCATGGCAACTGGCTCGGCGTCTCCTTCATGCATTTCCCTGGCAACTAGCTCGGCGTCTCCTTCATGCATTGCCCTGGCAACTAGCACTAGCCTTGCTTTGGCAAGTGATCCTGCACATACACAAAAACACACCAAAGCAGCATCTTTTTCCACAAAATCACCAAGTTATGTGATCAAGCTCAACGGTGGAAAGAAACATGAATTAATGCATGAATAACTAATTATGCAACTAATATGAGCTTAAGTCTAACAATAATATGAGTAAAAAGGGTAATAAAAATAGTACTTTTGAACACTTATCACGCCCCCAAACTCGAACTATTGCTTGTCCTCAAGCAATGCAAACTAACAATTACCTGCCAAGACTGTAATCATCAAAGACATGCTTCAAACTTGAATTCAAACCTCGGAACCGTGACACAAAGTATGATCACCTTTTAATTTTTCGGATAGCACAAAAATTACCCGAAACAAAACTATAATGCTCGTGACAATGTGTGTGCATAGTTGTGTACAAGTTGATTTTCGAGATTCTCTGTGAAAAATAGGCTTTTATCAATTTAAGTACCGAGGCATTTTTTTTATTTTCACTAGAGCCAATTTCGGGCACCTCTAGCAAAGTAAGCAATTTCTCATTTTATTTTAGTCGACTAGAGCCAATTTCAGGCACCTCTAGCGATTCTTTAATGTGCATTAACTACTAGAGCCAGTTTCGGACACCTCTAGCAAGAAAGAGCAATTACTACTAGAGCCAGTTTTGGGCACCTCTAGCAAGAAATTAACTTTTAATTTTCAATTTTAAATTTACCCTAATTTTAAGCAACCTAAGTTCACTAAGTTTCTTTCAATCAACAAGCCACAACCGTGTAAAAAAAATTCAGCAACATAGTAAAATTCTAAGTTCTTTTCTTGTAATCCTAAAATTAAAGGTTCTTTCAATTAAGTGTAGTAGCAAAAATTCATCATTGGATATTCAACAAGTCTTAAGCAATTAAATCAAATTAAAGGCATGGCAAGTAACATATGTAACCTATATGTGATTGCTAAAGATGAATGCAACTAAACATGAAACTAACTAGAAACCAACACCCCCCAAACTCGAGAGAAGCATTGTCCTCAATGCACGTAAAAGTGAAACAAAATTTAAAAGAAACTAAATGAAATGAGTTAGTCGGAGAGGTCGTCACCTCGAGTGATGAGTTTCCTTCGTGTCGTTTGCTTGATTCAATTTTCGGTCAGTGGTTGAATGCTTGTGGCTGGTACCGCGTGAATAGCATTGCCTTGATTTGGTCCATGTTTGCCGATGCAGGTTTACTTGCATGTGCATCAGTAGTTGCCAAAGCCATTGTTGTTGACTGGGCATCGCCAGTTTCTGTTGTGGTTGCTGTGGCGAGTAGTCGGCAGTAAATGTCCTTATCATGGTGGTTGTGAGTCTTTTTGTGGAAAAGAAAATAAAGAAAACCTGGAAACTAAAGATAATGAAGAAAAATAAAATATCTCCTAAAAATAAAAATGAAAATAAAAAGAAAAAGAAAATATTGAAAGGAGAGCATGCTCAGGCATCTCCTAAAGTGACCACTTCTAATGTTACAGCATATCTAAGAAAACTTAAGGAGAGTCGTTTCCGATACTTCTTATAGTCCATTCGTACCCTCCATCGGGTGACAATATTACCCAAAAAGAGTTGGGCCAATGTGCTCCCAGCTACTCCCTTTTGCATTACCATGGTGGAGGTGTCTTTCTTCTTTGTTCGCTTGTAGTCCATGTATACTCTCCACCTTGATACTATTCCTGAAGGCACAAATATATTAATAGGAAAAATTATATCCATTCTCAACCATTCAATTACCTCATTCTTGTCAACTTCTATCATGGTTGGACGTAGCCTTTGTTATCGTGGCAATTGCTGCTCAAGCCAATTGCCGTGGCAATCAGTTGTCAAATTTTGCTTTAAGTCAAGGGAAGAATCAATTTTCTGAAGAGCTTTATGAATCCAAACACCTTTTTCTTTTGGCCTCTCAAACATCTCCATCAGTAGAGATTTTGATGGCTTCAAATCTACCAACCTCGGTTCCTCAAGACATACCTGCAATGGACGAGGTGAGTTTTTAAAGAATTCAAAAGGTTCAACTATTACCTGCTCATACTCCATTGGCAAAGTATTATCATCTCGTTGATCTTGCATGTGGTCGTGTAATTGCCGTGGCAATTGTAGATGAGAGCAATCTACATATTCCTGCTTCAACATCAACGTTATAACTTTTTGGGCATCAGGTTCCTCAAAATTTGTTGTAGTATTGTTGTTCTTAGCTTCACCGAGTGTTGTCGCGGCATTGCTCTGTTCAGGCTCCTCAATCATTGCCGAGGCAATTTGTTGTTCAAGCTCATCATGTGTTGGGCAATCTCTCTCATTGGCATCCTCTTGACTTTGAGGTTCTAGTTGTTCCTCACATATCAGAGAGATTTCTTTGTATTGCTCCTTATCCTCTTGCCTTGGGACGTCAGTATCCCTAGGAATGAATTGTCGGTGCATGTTATCCATGACATATGTGGATCTCCCCAATTGATCTTCTGAATCCCCTAAGGTTACATCCCACTGAGCTATCCTCGTATCCATAGATTTTGATAGTTCTCGAATCTCTTCAATTGATCCGTCAAGTCTAGCCAATGAAGCTAGTAACGTTTCCTCCAAGGAATTGGAATGCTCTTGAAAAGGACTACATTTCTATGGCATATCTGTTGCTGCGGCAAAATTGTTATGGTAAAAAAAATTTGAGCTTTTTGACCATACCATGAAGACTTTTGCTGCTGGTTCCCTCTATGGTCCTCCATGTAGTTATATGCACCGAAAATGTGAGGGCAATTTTGAAACACATGATGTTCTCCACACATAGCACAAGATTTTTCCACGGTATAAGTTCTTTGGGCTTTTCTCGGTTGGTATAGGTAATCATCAAAGGGTGCAAGAAACTCTTGATTGGATTGATTCATATCTTCCAACATCATCTCTCGAATAGATCGGCTTTTATTTCCCGACATGTTGATGTCCCTTAACTTGTAGCGCACCTAATTTTTTTTTTTGATAAACAAACAAAAAGAAAAGTTAGTAAAACTAAGAGAAAAAAATGCAATAACAAAAACAACTAACACCAATTGCCAATCCCCGGCAACGGCGCAAAAAACTTGTTGCGTGTGATAAGTGCTACACAAATATGCAAGTATACACGTCGCAAGTAATAAAGTGATATGAGTATCGAGTATCGTCTCCACAGGGATTGGTTTGGGCCACTTTGCTTAAGTTACTGCACTGTGAAAATAAAAACACAATTGATAATAGAGGTTTTAATTAACGAGAAAAGTAAAAGCAATAAACTAAAAGAATAGATGAAAGAAAAAGATAGAGATAGGCCAGGTTATCGTGAGTTGAGGTGTGATAGCCGATTGGATCGTCTTGGTAAAAGAGTGCAAGGGCAACTCAGTTGCCGTGGCAACTTGCACAGCGGGGTTGCCTTGGCAACTAATCGATGGTTGCCTGGGCAACTAGCTGGGCAATTACTCGGGTGTCTGAGCAGCAACTTCAAGGTTCGGCGGAGCGTTCTTCAATGGTTTCTTCTTATCCCTAAGTCGAAACTCTAGCTACTTGTGCATGCCTTGATAATACATCCCTGCGTGAATCAAGGGTGAACAACAACCAATCTTGCGCTCCTCTTAGCCGTTGAAATCCTTAACTTATTCCTAAGCCGGATTAATCTTCACCATCAATAGATTGAATAAAGACCATACTCATTCGTTTCTTGAATCTAACTCTCCCGATATTAGATAAATAGATGAAGTTACAAGATCCTCTCCCAATTCACTCGCAAACATGAATAAGAACCAAGAATGAGTAAACCTTGAATTGAAAGTGCAAACTCTTATTACCTAAACAAAATCCAATTGTTTTTCACAACAACAAAACACAATAAGCCCAACCAATCAAGTTAGTTCATGGTTGGTTCAAAAGATATACAAAGAATAATCCCCAAACCATGAATCTAGTGGAAGCAAAGAAGAAGAAGAAGAAATCAAACTCTCTCCCCCTTGTTATCTTGTCGAAATCACTTCCTTCTTGCCCTTTGGAGTTGTTGAAAATCCTCTCCCTTTGCTCCCTCTCTGATTGTCGAAATTCCCTTCTTATTTATAGGGCTAGGGCAAAGTCTTTCTTTGAGGAGGAGTTTAAGTTGGAATTAAATTATCTTTAAAGAATATAATTCTTTATTATAATTGTATTCCTACTAGAACTTCTCCTATCTTCTTGGAATTTAATTCTTCTTTAATCTCTGTATGGAAATCAAATTCCTTTGGGTTTGGGCTTTGCTCCACGTCATCTTGGGCTTGACTAGTCATCAATTTCGACTACCATATCACCTTTGCTCATGTCGACAATTGCCATGGCAACTGGCTCGGCGTCTCCTTCATGCATTGCCCTGGCAACTAGCACTAGCCTTGCTTTGGCAAATGATCCTGCACACACATAAAAACACACCAAAGCAGCATCTTTTTCCACAAAAATCACCAAGTTATGTAATCAAGCTCAACGGTGGAAAGAAACATGAATTAATGCATGAATAACTAATTATGCAACTAATATGAGCTTAAGTCTAACAATAATATGAGTAAAAAGGGTAATGAAAATAGTACTTTTGAACACTTATCATCAGCTTCACTGAGTGTTGTCGCGACATTGCTCTGTTCAGGCTCCTCAATCATTGCCGAGGCAATTTGTTGTTCAGGCTCATCATGTGTTGGGCAGTCTCTCTCATTGGTATCCTCTTGACTTTGAGGTTCTAGTTGTTCCCCACATATCATAGAGCTTTCTTTGCATTTCTCCTTATCCTCTTGCCTTGGGACGTCAGTATCCCTAGGAATGAATTGTTGGTGCATGTTATCCATGACATATGTGGATCTCCCCAATTGATCTTCTGAATCCCCTAAGGTTGCATCCCACTGAGCTATCCTCGTATCCATAGATTTTGATAGCTCTCGAATCTCTTCAATTGATCGTCAAGTCTAGCCAAGAAAGCTAGTAACATTTGCTCCAAGGAATTGGAATTCTCTTGAAAAGGACTACATTGCTATGGCATATCTGTTGCTGCGGCAAAATTGTTATGGTAAAAAAAATTTGAGCTTTTTGACCATACCATGAAGAATTTTGCTGTTGGTTCCCTCTATGGTCCTCCATGTAGTTATATGCACCGAAAATGTGAGGGCAATTTTCAAACACATGATGTTCTCCACACATAGCACAAGACTTTTCCACGGTATAAGTTCTTTGGGCTTTTCTCGGTTGGTATAGGTAATCATCAAAGGGTGCAAGAAACTCTTGATTGGATTGATTCATATCTTCCAACATCATCTCTCGAATAGATCGACTTTTATTTCCTGACATGTTGATGTCCCTTAACTTGTAGCGCACCTAATTTTTTTTGATAAAAAAAAAAAGAAAAGTTAGTAAAACTAAGAGAAACAAATGCAATAACAAAAACAGCTAACACCAATTGCCAATCCCCGGCAGCAGAGCCAAAAACTTGTTGCGTGTAATAAGTGCTACGCAATTGTGCAAGTATACACGTCGCAAGTAATAAAGTGATACGAGTATCGAGTATCGTCTCCACAGGGATTGGTTTGGGCCACTTTGCTTTAGTTATCGCACTGTAAAAGTAAAAACACAATTGATAGTAGGAGTTGATTTTAACGAGTAAAGTAAAAGCAATAAACTAAAAGAATATATGAAAGAAAAATAGAGTAAATAGGCCAGGTTGTCGTGAGTTGAGGTGTGATAGCTGATTGGATCGTCTTGGTAAAAGAGTGCAAGGGCAACTCAGTTGCCGTGGCAACTTGCACAGCGGGGTTGCCTTGGCAACTAATCGATGGTTGCCTGGGCGACTAGCTGGGCAACTACTTGGGCGGCTGAGCAGCAACTTCAAGGTTCGGCAGAGCGTTCTTCAATGGTTTCTTCTTATCCCTAAGTCGAAACTCTAGCTACTTGTGCATGCCTTGACAATACATCCCTGCGTGAATCAAGGGTGAACAACAACCAATCTTGCATTCCTCTTAGCCGTTGAAATCCTTAACTTATTCCTAAGCCGGATTAATCTTCACCATCAATAGATTGAATAAAGACCATACTCATTCGTTTCTTGAATCTAACTCTCCCGATATTAGATAAATAGATGAAGTTACGAGATACTCTCCCAATTCACTCGCAAACAAGAATAAAAGCCAATAATGAGTAAACCTTGAATTGAAAGTGCAAACTCTTATTACCTAAACAAAATCCAATTGTTTCTCACAACAACAAAACACAATAAGCCCAACCAATCAAGTTAGTTCATGGTTGGGTTCAAAAGATATACAAAGAATAATCCCCAAACCATGAATCTAATGGAAGCAAAGAAGAAGAAGAAGAAATCAAACTCTCTCCCCCTTGCTCTCTTGTTGAAATTTCTCTCTGCTTGCCCTATGGGGTTGTCGAAATTTTCCCTCCTCTTGCTCTCTCTCAAGTTGACGATATGGCTTCTTATTTATAGGGCTAGGTCAAAGTCCTTCTTTGAGGAGGCAGTTAAGTTGGAATTAAATTATCTTTAAAGAATATAATTATTTATTATAATTATATTCCTACTAGAACTTCTCCTATCTTCTTGGAATTTAGTTCTTCTTTAATCTCTTCATGGAAATCAAATTCCTTTGGGATTTAGCTTTGCTCCACGTCATCTTGGGCTTGTCTAGTCATCAATTTTGACTACCATATCACCTTATTCTTTGTCGACAATTTCCCTGGCAACTGACTAGGCGTCTCCTTCATCCATTGCCCTGGCAACTAGTTCTAGCCTTGTTTAGGAAAGTGATTCTGCACACACACAAAAACACACCAAAGCAGCATCTTTTTCCACAAAAATCACCAAGTTATGTAATCAAGCTCAACGGTGGAAAGAAACATGAATTAATGCATGAATAACTAATTATGCAACTGATGTGAGCTTAAGTCCAACAATAATATGAGTAAAAAGGGTAATAAAAATAGTACTTTTGAACACTTATCACCTATAGTAGAAGAATACACCGCCTTACTTAATCAGAAAAACATTCCGGAGGATTGGATCTACGCAAAACCTCCGAGGAATCAAAATTACACTTCAAAGCTCAAAACCTTTACCGGAATGAATGACGATTGGGTTAATGGCTTGATCCGACTTAAAGGAGACAGTACAGTCTTTGTATGGGAGAATAGTCAAGACATCCTACCTGCACATCCAGATGAGGGGAAAAAGATAGACATGTTTGCCCTGGGAATATATGGGTTGGTGATCTTTCCAAGAACTCTTGGAAACACTGATGTAGCCATTCTAGATCTGTTCGAGCGTATAAAATGGCGGGCAAATCCAGTACCAGCAATCTTGGCCGAAGCCTTCATTTCTTTAAATGCTAGTCGAAAGCACGAAGAAGGACGTTTCAGGGGTGTGCACAACTGTTACAGGTATGGGTTCAGAGCCACATGTGGAAGACGCCGTCAAGGGTCCTATCAGGGATATCCTTCCAAGGTTTTTCGCCCTTACGGGAGTACTTAGCAAAAGAGTGGCTAGAGAACTTGAAAACGAAAAAATGTTCTAGTTTCTTCAGGAACATTCAAGACGAAGACATAGTATGGAGGGTCCCATGGCTCGGTAGAGTTAATTACTTTTTGTAGAGTTACGGTGATTTCGACTGGCTGATGATGTTGGGACTGCACGGAGGGATTGCTTGTGCTCTGCTTTTGGTGTCCCGACAATTCGGATCACGACAATTCATTCCCAATACCGCCGGGCTAAGCCGAACTGAATTTCCTTTCAAAGGTGAGTTTAAGGAAAAAGTCCAGACTATCATGAGGGCTTGGGACCACTGTTACCGGATCAGGGTGGAAGGAGACACCGAGCATATGACCACCCCAGACTATGATCTTTGGAGACGTTTGAGGGTTAATGATGTGATTCCTGTATCCGATCAAGGACCAGTTGTGTCACTTGAGGAGCTTACAAGGGTGGTACCGTCTGAAAATGATATCTTACAGAATGAACTTGAAGAAATTAAGAGGAAAATGGACACCCAACAGACTCAGTATGTGAGTGAGCTCTATAAAGTAAGCTTAGAGGTCGACGAACGGGATGGGATCATTAGGCAATTGAAGAAATTAAATACGGATTTGAGCAAGAAGAACGCTCTTTACCAAAAGGATACCCTCCTACTCCAAGCAAAAATACAGAAAGCCGGCCGAAGTCAGTTCATAGCCGTGGAAAAGGAAAGAATGAATGGTATCCATTTGGTGGAAGAAGAACGAGAAATCAGCAAGAGAGCAATCGAGAAGGAGATAGAAAGCTTTCGGTTGGCTACTGAGGAAGAAAGGCAGTCCTTCAAGAAGGCCATTGACCAAGAAAAGGAAAAAACTAGGCAAGAAATTAGCAAAGGAAAACAAGCATTCAACTACGAGAGAGAAAACGTCGTCGCTTGGAAGAAAAGGTCCATGAGTAGCCGGAAAAGACTATTAGAGATGCAAAGGTTGTACGACGACACTATCCAAAGTCTGGATCAGAGCTACAAGAAAAGGTGGTAGAAGTAGAACACTCCTTTCGAACTTACTGTCATAGGAATGGCTTCACTGAGCTACAAGAAAGAGAGTGCGAAGTAGGCACGTTACGAACCCGAATTGAGTCCCTTGAAGCAACTGTTGAGGATTATAAGGAAAAAATCAGTGTATTCGAAGAGGCTACAGCCGGAGGGGACATTTATTGGCAAAGGATATTGCCTGACACTGCCCGAATGGTGCAGGATAGGGACCAATATTACGCAAACCTGATGGTGGACATACAGCGAGTCACCATGCATGTGAATGATTTGGCCATTGAGGCTGAAACACTCCGACCTTCCGTAGTCCCAGAAATGGAAGAAGCTCCCAGGTTCATCAAGCTGCTCAGGGCTCTTGGAAAATTAGGATATAGAGCTAGGGCTTATCTGTAGGGCTCTATATCCTAATTAGTACTCTTTTGTATTAGGGACCTTCATTTTGTAATATGAACTCTATTGTAATTTAGACCCTTTAATTCCCGTGGAAGTAGTTCAAAAGGGTGATTACCAGCGGAACCAGTACCTTTATTTGCATACATTCTTGCATTGCATCATGACATTCGCATCATTATACACGCATTTATTTTCCTTGCAACCATATTAATGTTATAAATATTGTGGCAGTGTGAAAATAGAAGTTAAGCCGCAATCATTCATCATCCATATCTTACCCGATTACAAAGCAAGCTCATGGAAGACAGGATAATCAGTCTAGAAAAGGGACAAAGAGAGCTTGAGGCAAGATTTGATGAGGCTCAAAGAAGCCTCGGTGACCAGATTGCTCAGTCACAAGCATCGATAGTATCCGACATAACCGCATTGTTGGCTAAGAGTCTCAGAAAGAGAGTTGAAGGAGAAACTGCCCAAGAACTGAAAAGTACCCCAGTTCACAATAAGGTTCAACCGGCTGCGCCGAATCCGACTAGAAAGGTATATATCGACCCTGTGGGGATGTCGGCTAATCTTCAAGTAGGGGCATCTGAGACTCAACCCCTTGACACTGAATCACTCTATGAAGAGGAGGTGCGAGACCTGAATTTGGTCGAAAGGATCAGGACAGAGGTAGAAAAAAAGTGGGAGGAGAGGTTTCGCCTCATGGAGGAAAGATTTAAAACTTTGCAAACTATAGAAGAATCAGGAAATGATGCCAGTGACTTGAGTCTGGTATCCGCCCTTGTCCTACCACCAAAATTTAAAACGCCAGAGTTCGACAAGTACAATGGAACCACGTGTCCTTCTGCGCACTTAACAATGTACTGTCGGAAGATGGCAGCCTACTTTAAGGATGAAAAACTATTGATTCACTGTGTCCAAGACAACCTAACTGAGGCGGCGTTGCGGTGGTACACCCAGTTGAGCAGGGTAAATGTTAAAACATTGAAAGATCTTTCAAGAGCATTCATCGAGCAATATAAGCACGTAACAAATATGACCTCTAGTAGAATTATGTTGGAAAAGATGGGGCAGAAGTCTAATGAAAGTCTACGATAGTATGCTCAGAGGAGGCGGGAAGTGGCCGCCCAAATTCAGCCACCCCTCCCGGAACATGAAATTATGCCATTATTCGTTAATACTTTGAAGGGGACACTGTTCGATCGCCTCATTAATAACACGACACAGAGTTTTGCTGATTTGATTAGGACTGAGGAGTCCCTTGAATTGGAAATTAAGAGCGGTAGAATTGATAGCGCGGAAGGATCTCAAAAATACAGCAAGAAGAATGAAGTAAACACCGCCAGTACTTACACGGCCCCGAAGAATTTTACAGTCTCACAGCCACAAGCACCTGCGGGGAAAACGCAAAACTCGAATCAAAGAGGGGAGGGAACCCTGAGAAAAGAGAAAGATAGGAAAACTTTTACTCCACTACCCGTCCCGTACTCAGAGCTTTACTCTCAGTTGTATGAAGTAGACCTGGTCCGTCCATATTACGTTACTCCGTTCAAACTGTCGTTCCCATCCTGGCACAACCCGAATGCGCATTGCGACTATCACGGTGGTGCCCCTGGTCATCCCACTGAGAACTGCCTTGGTTTCAAAAAAAACTTGTGCAGAACTTAATTGATTCTCGGATATTGAAGTTTGAAGAACCAAGTGTAGCTACTAACCCATTGCCTAATCATGGGAACAAGGGAGTGAATGTTATTCAGGAATGCTTTACCAGAAAGATTAAGGATGATGTGTCGGAAATCAAATCTCCTTTGCGGTGGGTATTTTAGCAATTGTGCATGGCCCATGTGATCGAAAAAGGCATGGTAGTAATACAGAAGGGATGTGAAGTGTATTGCGAATTCCATCAGGACGAAGGACACGATATCCAAAAGTGCGACGAGTTTAAAAGGTTGGTACAACAATTGATGAATCAAATAGAATTCTTCGAAGAGCCCACAGGAAAGAAGGGGTCGATGTGCGTATGACGGACAACCCCAACGTTAAATACGGGAGAGATAGACCTCTTATCATCTCCTCCAGGCCGGGGAGTGCAGGTGCCTCCCAAGGAGAAACCACTAAGATAAATCCCAAGATCATCATCTCAGCACCATCCCCATTCCCATTCAAGGATATGCGGTACTCCCTAAAACTATGCTGTAAATGTGACCACGCCAGAAAAGCTAGAATCTGGTGAGGTAAAAGAGCTTACACTGAAAGACGATCAAGGCAAGAGTGATGTGAATGTCGGTGAGGTGGGCCATTTCACGAAGAGCGGCAGATGTTACTCCCCTAAGACCTTGAGGGCTACTGAAGCGGCCAAAGATAAAGGAAATGATACATCGGTTACCCCCGCGCAGATATTCAGTGAAGAACCTCTTCCAAAGATAAATGAGCCAGTAACCGAGGCTCAGGCTAAAGAATTTCTAAAGTTCCTGAGACATAGAGAGTACAGCGTAGTGGAAAAACTACGAAAGTAACCAGCTAGGATCACAGTGCTGGAGTTGCTCTTGAGTTTAGAAAGACACCGTGAGGCACTATTAAAAGTACTAAACCATACTTTTGTGCCCCAGGACATTTCTGTGGCAAGACTGGACAGGATAGTGGGGCATATCACTACCTATAACCATATAAAATTCAGTGATGACGAGATCCCTGAGGGCGGAATGGGGTCCACCAAAGCTCTTAACATCGCAACCCACTGCAAAGGGTATGTGGTACCGGGGGTACTAATTGACAACGGGTCAGCACTGAACGTACTGCCTATGGTGACCTTGCAAAAGCTACCAATAGATGGTTCTCACCTAAAGCCCCGCCATAACACTGTGAGAGCCTTTGACGGCACACAAGGAGGAACAATGGGAAAAATTGAGGTGCCTCTATTGATCGGGTCGACTAAGTACGTGATTGATTTTGTGGTAATGGACATAAAACCATCTTACAGCTGCTTATTGGGAAGGCCATGGATCCACTCCGCAGGAGTTGTCCCCTCATCACTACATCAGAAATTAAAATTCGTAATCGAAGGCAAGTTGGTCACAGTAGAGGCCGAGCAGGAAATTATTGCTTCAGTGACATCAGATGCCCCCTACATTCAAAATGACGAGGATGCTGCAGAATGCTCTTTTCGAGCATTAGAGCTAGTGAATGCCACATTCGTCGTGCAGGGAAGTCGGATCTCCTATCCCAGGTTATCTATTGTACCAAGATGACTGTTGCTGAAACATTGGGCTGAGGAGCCAAAGCATGAAGAGGGTTAGGGAAAAGATTGCAAGGGAGCCTACGAGCCAAAAGTACGATAACCAAGAAGGACTGTTTTGGGTTGGGTTACAAACCAAGTGTCCAACAAAGAAAGGAAGAATACAAGAGAAAATAAGAATAGAGAAAAGCTAGATTTAACGGAGAAGACATTCCATGGAGACCAATGTCCTTCCCTTGTTTGAAAACCACTTTTGTCTCTGGAGGATTTTGCCAGCCAGGACAGGAGGTTGAAGAGGCAGTTAAGGAAAATGACGTACTCAACAAAGAGGAAATATTTAATGAATCACTTGAGGGGATGTCCATCAACATGATAGCTGGAAAGGGCCAAGTCAGCAATATGTTGACCAACATCTGCCCCTTCCATCCCGGGGAAACTCTTGATAACTGGAGCCACATTAATCTACCTATGGTTTTTAGGACTAGATCAGAGTAATTCTCCGAATCAACCTTTTTGTTTTTGCCCATAAACAATGGGGATCTCTTGTATAGGGCACCTATGTTAACTTTTTGTTGAAATAAAAATATCTGCCCCGTTTTCTTAAATGGCAAACGTTTCATTTATTTCATTCATTATTCATGTTCACTCACTTCATATAAAGCCATTCTCTTCCCAACACATTCATTCTCATTTAATGCAGGTCTCCCATGATTGACTACATGAATAATGCCAGACCCAATCCCGGAGTGAATTTTGAATGCCCCGAGATCTCATAAGGAATTGGGGAAGAAGATGATGAGATAAAATATGAGGTCCCTGTAGAGTTGAGGAGAATGGTGGCCAACGAAGAAAGTCAAATCATGCCCCCACATAGAAGAAACAGATGTTGTAAACTTGGGGACTGAAGAAGAGAGAAAAGAAGTAAAAATAAGGACGACGTTTTCCTCAAAAACCAGGCACGAACTGATAACCCTACTTCAGGAATTCAAGGATGTTTTCGCCTGGACTTATCAAGATATGCCAGGTTTGAATACTGACATAGTGGTGCACAAACTGCCAACGAAGCCGGAATGAAAACCAATACAGCAAAAACTCCAGAGAATGAGACCAGACATGTTGTTAAAGATCAGAGAAGATGTAAAAAAAAACAGTTTAATGCTGGTTTCTTGGAGGTGGCCAAATACCCCGAATGGGTTGCAAACATCGTACCAGTACCAAAGAAGGACGGGAAGGTCCGTATGTGTGTAGATTATTGGGATCTCAACCGAGCCAGCCCTAAAGACAACTTCCATCTGCCACATATTGACACGCTGGTTGACAACACCGCGGGACACTCATGGTTTTAATTCATGGATGGCTTTTCAGGGTACAACCAGATAAAGATGGACTCAAACGACATGGAGAAAACTACATTCATAACCATGTGGGGCACTTTTTGTTACCGGGTGATGCCGTTCGGGCTCAAGAACGCAAGGGCAACTTACCAAAAAGCAATGGTGACTCTTTTCCATGACATGATGCACAAAGAAGTAGAAGTATACGTGGACGACATGATCGCCAAGTCCCGAACAGAAGATGAGCACCTACAGAACTTAAGAAACTATTCCAAAGACTACGGAAATACCAGCTGAGGCTTAACCCTGCCAAATGCACCTTCGTCGTTACTTCTAGAAAACTCTTGGGGTTCGTGGTGAGCAGAAGAGGGATTGAGATCGATTCAGATAAAGTGAAAGCCATCCAGGATCTCTTACCACCCTACACTCAGAAAGAGGTTCATGGTTTCCTGGGGAGGTTAAATTATATCTCTCGTTTCATTTCCCAATTAACTAATCGGTGTGACCCAGTCTTCAGACTTCTTAGAAAGAATAATCTCGGTGTGTGGGATGAGGAATGTCAAGGAGCCCTAGAAAAGATCAAAAGGTACTTGACAAATGCTCCGATTTTAGTCGCGCCAGTACCAGACAGGCCTTTAATCCTCTACCTGACAGTCTTTGAAAATTCAATGGGGTGTGTATTGGAGCAACACGATAAGTCAGGGAAAAGGGAGCAAGCCATATATTACCTAAGCAGAAAGTTTAATGATTGCGAAGCGTGGTACCCGCCAGTTCAGAAGTTGTGTTGTTCTTTAGTTTGGGCTACCAATCGGCTTAGGCAGTACATGTTGTACCATACTACTTGGTTGATATCCAAGCTAGACCCCTTGAAGTTCCTAATGGAAGCACCAGCAGTGTCGGGAAGGATGGCCCGCTGGCAGATGCTCATATCCGAATTTGACATTGTGTATGTAAGCAGAAAGCCGTAAAAGGAAGCGCCGTAGCAGATTTCCTAGCTAGTCGCTCTTCGGACGATTATGAGGCGTTGAACTTTAATTTCCCGGATGAAGACTTGATGTGCACTACAACCAAGGAAAAGGTTTTAGATGATAACTCATGGAAGCTTTACTTTGATGGAGCCTCTAACACCCTCGGACACGGGATAGGGGCCGTGCTAATTTCCCCCAAGAATGTCTATTATCCCTTCACTAGCAGATTAGGATTCGTTTGCACCAACAATATAGCTGAATATGAAGCTTGCGTCATAGGACTGAACTCAACTATTGAAAGAAAGATTAAGGAACTTCGAGTATTCGGAGATTCATCCTTAGTGATTTACCAGCTGCGTAGAGAATGGGAAACCAGGGACTCGAAGTTGGCCAAATATTATGAATTAATTCAAGAGCTCGCCAAGGAGTTCGAAAAGATCAGCTTCAATTACCTTTCCAGAGAAGAAAATCAGATGGCAGATGCTTTGGCAACCTTGGCTTCCATGTTCAAAACGAATACGGGGGCAGAAATGAAGCCTATTAAGATGCAAACTTTTGAAAAACATGCTCATTATTGTAATGTGCAGGAAGAGATTGATGGCAATCCATGGTACTATGGCATCTTGCAATATGTCAAGCTTCAAAAGTATCCCGAAGGGGCGAATGACAATGACAGAAAAACACTCAGAAAAATGGCAACAGGATATGTCTTGGATGGGGAAATCCTATATAAAAGAGGTCATGATCAGACATTGTTAAGATGTGTGGATGCCCGGGAGGCGAAGGAGACTTTAGCCGAGGTACACGACGGTCTATGTGGGACGTACGCCAACGGGCTGTCTATAGCACGGGAAATTATGAGGTATGGCTATTTCTGGTCGACCATGGAAGGAGATTGTATCGATTACGCTAGGAAATGCCACAAATGCCAAATTTATGCTGATAAAATTTACACTCCCTAGTCATCTTTACACACCATGAATTCTCCGTGGCTTTTTGCAGCGTGGGGCATGGATGTCATCAGGCAGATTCACCCGAAGGCTTCCAACGGACACCGTTTTATTTTGGTCGCCATAGACTATTTCACTAAATGGTTGGAGGCAGCGTCTTACGCCAACATCACAAGGACTACAATATGTAAATTCCTCAAGGAAGATATCATTTGTCGATACGGTTTGCCAGAAAGGGTCATCACCGACAACGCTTCCAATCTAAATAACAAAATAATGAAGGACGTGTGCAACCAATTCAAGATAACACACCATAATTCCACAGTCTATCATCCTAAAATGAATGGGTCGGTGGAAGCAGCAAACAAGAACATAAATAATATCATAGCGAAGACGACGTATACCTACAGGGATTGGCAAGAAAAGCTGCCATTTGCCCTTTTCGCCTATAGGACGTACATTCGCACATCGACAGGGGCAACACCCTACTCCTTAGTGTATGGTACCGAAGCAGTACTCCCTATTGAGGAAGAGATTTCGTCAGTCCGGGTCTTAAATGAAGTAAAATTGGAAGAATCTGAATGGGTGCAAGCCAAACTCAACCAACTAAATCTCACTGAAGAAAAGAGACTAAAGGCCATTTGCCATGGTCAAATGCCAAAAACGAATGATGTGGGCATACAACAAAAAGGTGCGCCCAAGAGAATTCAGAGAGGGGGATCTGGTGCTCAAAAAGATCCTCCCGATTTAGAAAGATTCTCGAGGAAAGTGGATGCCCAACTTGGAAGGGCCATGCGTGGTAAAAAAGGCCTTCTCAAGAGGAGCCTTAATCTTAACTGAAATGGATGGAGACGAGCTGAAAAGCCCTATAAATTCTGATGCTGTTAAGAAATACTACGTTTGAAAAAGAAAAAAAAGAAAAAAAACAAACAAAAAAACAAAAAAAAGAAAAAGGAAAGAAAAAAAAAACAAGAACAAAAAGAAAAATGGAGAGCTCAGGGCGAAAACCCGAAATAGGGCGTCTTGAAGCAAAAGAAGGATCTGAGTCGAAAACTCGTAAAGGACGACTCAGATAAATTGAGAGGTCGGATATCCAGAGAGAAGGGTCGTCCCTGTGAACCCTATGAAGAAGGAGCTTCAGGCAAAAATTCTACACCGGTTGATGGGATCATGTATCATTCATACTGGAGATACTGAGAGATCTTGTATTTCATGTTTGGCTTTTCCCTTTCCTCATGTGTGTCATGACTCTCTCAAAGTGGTTCCAAGCCCTTAATCGTAATAAAATCACATTTTTAGCATCCATTCCTTGTCTTCTTGTTATTTACCATTAATATCATGCAAATAAGCTAACATAGGCTTATGATAAACAAGAGATTTCTGAGCATTACTGTGATCTAACCTTAAAGATGCAGGTGATTAGAAAATGATGTCAACCTTGCCCTCTAGCTGCCTATATGATGTTTGTTGAAACAGGGCAAGCAGAAGACTTTAGGCACCAGGATAGGATGACCAATGGCGCACGCCCTGCTTGTTTAAAAGAAAGCATTTGAGACAACAAGAGAGATCTCCCAGGTGAAAACTCGGAAGGGCGCCTCAAAATAAAAAAAAGTAGAAGAAAAGAGAAAAAAATAGAAAAAAAAACCTCTAAAGTGAAAACCTGAAAGGGCACTTTAGAACCCTGAATCAGAAATTCAGAAAAAATAAAGGTTGGAATGGTTGAACCTGATAGTGAAATGAGGTATCGCCGCTAGAAGAAGAAAAAAAGAGAAAGCAAGCAACATAAGGTCGAGATTGACTGAGGACTAAAGCAATCCCATCAAGATACTGACACTCATGCATCATGAATAGTTAGACATCCCTAGGATTAGGAGCATGCTAATTTATTTGTCATAGGATTTTGTCTTATTCTAGACAGATATTTGCAAATTCAAAGAAGCATCGGTAGCCGTTTCAGCGTGAATCCCAAATGTGAAGATAAAGGTTTTATATAGGAATGGCCTATATTTTCAAAGGCTCGCAGTGAAAGGTTCTATATAGGAAGGACTCGCCGCTCCGAAGCTTCAAGAGCTGAAAGTTTTATACAGGAAAGACTTGCAGCTCCAGGGTGAAGACTAGCGGTTCTATATAGGAAGAACTCTCAGCCGAAGGAATTCACCCATGACACAGAAGGTTTTATATAGGGAAAACCCGTTGTGTTGAAAGTGAAGAGTCCTATATATGATGGATTTTGAGCTTTACTGTCTCAGAGAAAGAGGTTCTATGAAGGAAGAACCTGCAGCTCTGAGATTTCAAAAGCTAAAAGTTCTGTATAGGAAGGACTTGCGGTTTTAGGGTCTGAAGATTAGAAGTTCTATATAGGAGGGACTCCCAATTGAAAAACCCATCTATGACGCAGAAGATTTTATATAGGAAAAATCTGCGTTGTAGGCAAAGAGTTCTATATAGGAAGGACTCCGAGCTCTACAGTCTAAGAGTGAAGAATTCTACATAGGAGGGACTCATAACTCGAGACTCCAGAATGAAAGGTTCTATATAGGAAAGACCTGTAGTTCTAAGATCGAAAGATGAAAAAGTTATGTTTAGGAAGGACTTACGAGCCCGAAGATTCAGCCAAGGAAAAACGGAGAGTTCTAGAAGAGCACGTGATTCCGAAGCTACAAACAGGGAAGTCAGATAAAAATGAGTGCTTATAATCTTTTCTTTGTTCTCGTTTTACAAGAACAAGAAAAGAGCGGCGACTATAATCACTCATTTTTATCTGGTGTATAAAGTATCGTGTTAATCTACTTTAGTTTATTAGTTAATATATTATCATTGCATATACACGTACTATATTATATGTTCATTACTATACGTGTGATTAATGTGTACGTAAACCATGTGTATGAATATATATGCATGTATGTTGGTATATTATGTTAATGTGTTGCATATATTAACGTTTGCATGAATATATTAATTAATATGCGTGTATGTGTGCATACGTGTGGGTGTTTGCAGGAGTATATCAATTTGTGTGTGCATGTATTATATGTGTATGTATGCGTATAGTATTATTATTACTACTATTATTATTACTATTATTTAATACTATTGGGCTGAAATTAAAATAAGATAAAAGGTATATTAAAGTCCAACATAGATATTCAGCCCTTAATTACAAGACCCAAGCTTAATTATACATGGCCCATTCGACCAAGCCGGCCCACACCCTAAGAAACCCTAACCCATATCAAATATTGGAACCCTAATGCTCTTTTTATCATGTGCAGTTGCACGAGGGCCGTTGGATCAGATCTAGATCCAACGGCCACGGTTGAAGCATAAAGACCCTTCATTTGCCGCGTGAAGCCCACGCGCGGGCTGTTGGATTATCCACTCGCGCGTGTGAGACGCGTACAGAGCTAGCCATCTTCTTCAGGCCACGTGGCGCAATCCCGAGCCACTACACCATCCTCGAGGCCTTATCTCAGTCGTCCGATCATTAAGTGGTCCTAAACGTTGGATCAGATCTGATCCAACGGATAGGAACAGTTCTGGCAGTAATAATCGTTCCGTCTCCCAAGACGCCAGTCTGTACAGCCGAACGGTCATCTCCACCACGCCGCTCCCCATGCCGGTCGTACCAACCACCAAGCATGGCCGGGCATGCCAAAGACACAAAAAAGGGAAAAGCGTCAGAACAAGATCAGATCCAAAAAATATATCTTATGTACAAGTTTTACCAAACAAGATAGAGCAGACAGGATATATGTAAATCGAAAAAAAGTGTAAGATCCGAGAGGTTTTTGGGTAACAAAAATAAAAAATAAGCACCAAGTTTTAGTGGTAATCTCTCTTTCTTTTTCTTTCTTCCTTGTGTGCATGTACAATAAAATATAAGAAATAATAACAAAAGGGAGATGAGTGCATAGATTCGTTACCCTCGTCGTCAACGGGTCTCCCCTCACCAGTGACAAGCCGCCTCAGTTTCCAAAACTGAACATGGTGAACTGAAATGAGAGAGAGGTCCCTTTCGGTTTTATTTTGGTTAAACAAAACGTTTTTTTACTTCGTATTTGCTCAGATCTAGGCAAAAGGGGGAGTCTTTTTGTAAATCTAAGTTTAGATTTGGGTTCGGTTTGAAGCGAGGTTTGTTTTAGGTGTTTCTTTTGGTTCGTCGGCACCGACTAGCGACTGTCGGCGGCGGAGAGGACGGCGAATGGTCGCTGGTTTTTGGGTTCATCAAAATTTTAGGGGTGGTTATGTTGAGAGGAAAATGGGGCTGGGGTATATAAAAACTGGTTTTGAAGAAAAAAATAAGGAAAAGTTTGAGTTCGGGCCAGAAAATGGGGTTTTATAGGTATTTTTATTTTGTGAAATGGTGAAATTCTGTAATAAATCCCCCCGCGTTTTCGATATTTTCATTTCTGTCTTGCCGCAGGGGATATTTACAACCCTGGTCCTCCTTATATTTTAAAATCTTGCAATCCAACCCCTGGATTAAACTGAATCAGTTTTTAAATGGTGAAATTACCTCACCAGTCCCACCGCGTTTTTGAAATTTTCACTCCGAGCTTGCCCCTTGGTCCAATTACAGATTTAGTCCTTTTAGGTTCCGTTTGATTTTTAATTTCGTCCCTAAATCGCATTTTATTACCTTTTAATTTCTATTTTCTATTTTCGTTTTTTTCATTTCAGTCCTTTTCCGTATCAAAATATTCATGTTTATTTATTATGATCTTATATGTTGATGTGGCCATTTTGTATTCTCACGTGTTTCTTTTATATGTTTCGTATTCTCATGTTTATATATATATATATATATGTGTGTGTTTAGTTTATGGTGATTATATATTTTTATACGCTTGTTCGGTTGTTCGTATCATACATGTTCGATTAATGTTTTAGTTGGCTCGTACACAACATGTTTTGTATTTTAGCATGTATTGTATGTTCTCTTTGCTTTTAGGTTATGCGTTAGTATGTTTTCTTTTGTCATGTATAATATCGTGTTTCTATTTTTCGTATGCAAATTATGTCGTAAGCTATGTGCTAGGTATTAGTTTCTTTGTTAGTACGTTGTCTTGATTTGTGAAATTAATATCATAATACATTCATGTCATGCGTATGTTACATTGTATGTATTCTTGAAGTATGGGTTCTTTATTTATTACACGTTTTATTCATGCTTCATTATTATTACTACTATTATGATCTACCATGTTTGTATTTTTATCATACTTGTTTAATTTTGTGATATCCATGTCTTTTTTATTTATTTTGTCCTTTACCATATGAATGTAAACGTATATTTTTGAATTACTTCTTTAAGATTGCATGTCGAGATATA
>JAGYYJ010002091.1:0-76398 GCA_019671005.1 Hibiscus mutabilis
AACCAATTTGGAATTAGAAGAAAAACTAAAGGATTTTGAACTTAAAATTTTGGATTTACAAAATTTACTTCAAAAGAAAGAAAAAGATCATCAAATTGAAGTAGATGATCTTAAGAAAGAAAAATATTTGATTTCCAATAAAGTTCAAAAGAAAAACAATTTTGGAAAATCAAAATTTTATGTCAAACAATCAAATTCCCCAAGATTTGTAAATGGTAAAATTGTAAAATCTATTTGGGTCCCTAAAGGATTAATTCTTTCAAAGAAAAATAAAGAAATTGAAAAATGGATTCCAAAGGGGAATAACATTTTTGAGACTAATGCCCAAGGATCCAAAGCAATTTTGATACCAAAAATTACTTGATTGTCTTTTTGTAGGTGTGCTTAAGCCATTGATGATCAAAGTCAAACTTATGGAAGCTCTTGACACACAAGGAAGAACACTTGAAGAAGGAAGGCTTCACATCCTACCTTTGATTCAAGTGTGGTAAAAATTAGTTAAATTTTATTTGTTTTAATTTGATTTATTTATTTTGATTCAACTAGTTTATCATAATTGTTGGACTAACAATTGAATGATGCTTGAGTAAGGGGAGCCAATTTTAAAACAAAACTAATTTTTGTCAAAATATTTTACTCTCTATTGTTATTGGTATTTAAAGTTTGAACCATTTTTGATATAACAAAAAGGGGGAGAATGTTTTGAAAAATTTAATTTTCAAATGAATGAAGGGGAGCTTCTAAGATTTTCAAATTTTATTTTTACTAAGAGGGAAAATCTCAAAAACAAATTTTCAAGTTGGTTTTATTATATCAAAAAGGGGGAGATTGTTAGGATTTTTGTTTTGGTATAATAATTGAAAATTATTTTTGGACTAAATTGGAAGGATTTCAAAAATGTTTTTAACTCCAAACAACTTGAAAATAAGTTTGAGAAGTTTTTGAAAGATTTTGGAAGTGTTTTAAACGTTTTAAAGTAGCCAAACTAAAGTTTTCAACATGTTCATACTGATACGGTTACACCCCGTATCGATAAAGATAAGGGTTTTTTCTACAAAAAAATTCCAGAACTAAAAAATCATACCGATACGCATCTAGGCGTACCGATAAGGGTAGGAACGCTTCGATACGCTTGTACGTGTACCAATCCTGGTTTCAACTACCCCCAACGGCTATTTCCCAACGGTCTTTTAAATTGCAGGGTGTACCAAAATAGACTAAGGCGTACCGATACGATCCAAGGCGTTCTTATACGAACAGCTAGAATGGACATAACGTCTAGTACTTGTATCGATACGGTACACACGTACCGATACGGAAGGCTGTAGAATTGCATTTATTGTTGGAAGTAGAGTTTCCAACGGCTCCAATTCAATCTCAACGGTCTTTAAAGGCTAGGAACTCAATTGGGAGTATAAAAGGGACCTTCAAGCTTCAACAACAACTAATGATCTTATTGTCAACAACATTATGACGAAGATTTGTCTTAGTGCTTAAATTTCCTATTTTTGTATTGAAAACACTTGTGAGCTTAAATGTTTATACTTTCGCAAGTGTTTTAGGATTGGGTGAGTGCTTCAATTGTGCAAACATCAAACTTGTGAGAGGTATTTTCAGTTTGCCTTAATTTTCTCTTTGTAAAGAGGGTTTACTCAAGCTTTGGGGTAGAAGCTTTGAGTGTTGTAAAGGTTTCCTCCTAAGCCTAGAAAATGGGAAGAAATTCAAGAGTGAATTTAGGAAATCCTTAGTGGGAAGCTAAGGTAGTGGATGTAGGCTTTGGTTAGAAAGCCGAACCACTCTAAAACCATCGTGTTAATTTTCTATCTTTTACTTCCCATAACCATCACCCAAAGTACATCTTCTCCACCACTTTGCAACATAAACGGTTGAAGGAAATCGATCCCATCAATTTAGTTATGGTCTTTTGAACATGATTATATAGCTTAACCTCATTTTCAAAAATTTTTACTCGGTTAAAATTCCAACAGGTTCACTCTAAAGCACATTTAGACATGCACGCCTTACACACAACAAAACAACCACAAAATAAGATTAAATCAAATTTTATGAGTTAAAACATTTGATTATGGGCTTTTAAATATGATTATATACCTTAACCTCAATTTTAGAACTTTTTACTTGGTTAAAATTCGAATGAGTCCACTATAAAGCCCATTTAACACATGCACACCTTAAATCCCAACAAAATAGAATAAAAATAAGATTAAATCACATTTTATGAATTAAAATTTTTAGTTATGGTATTTTGAACAAGATTATACATCTTAACCTTATTTTCAGAACTTATTACTCGGTTAAAATACCAACGGGTCCACTATAAAGCCCATTTAGACATGCACAACTTAAACCCCAACAAAATGGCCGCAAAATAAGATTAAATCAAATGTTATGATTTCAACTATTTATTTATGGGCTTTTGAATATGATTATATAGCTTAACCTTAATTTTAGAACTTTTTACTCGGTTAAAATTCCACTAGGTCCACTATAAAGCCCATTTAGACATGCACGCCTTAAATCCCAACGAAACGGTCAAAAAATAAGATTAAATAACATTTTATGACATAAAATATTTAGTTATAGGCTTATGAACTTGATTATATAGCTTAACCTCATTTTCAAAAAAATTTACTTTGTTAAAATTCCAACGGGTCTACTTTAAAGCCCATTTAGACATGCACACCTAAAACCAACAAATCGGCAACAAAATAAGATTAAATCAAATTTTATTAGTTAAAATGTTTGATTTTGGGCTTTTGAATATGATTATATAGCATAACCTCAATTTTAGAACTTTTTACTCTGTTAAAATTCCAACGGGTCCACTATAAATGCCACTTAGGCATGCAGGCCTTAAACCCCTATAAAATGGCCGCAAAATAAGATTAAATCTAATTTAATGAATTAAAATATTTATTTATGGGATTTTTAACATGGTTTTATAGCTTAAGCTCATTTTTAGAAACTTTTACTCGGTTAAAATTCCAATGGGTCCATTGTAAAGCCCATTTTGACATGCACGCCATAAACGCAACAAAATGGCCACAAAATAAGATTAAATAAAATTTTATGAGTTAAAATATTTGATTATGTCTTTTGATTATGATTATATAGCTTAACCTCAAATTTTGAACTTTTTACTCGGTTAAAATTCCAACGGGTCCATTGTAAATCCCATTTAGACATGCACACCTTAAACCCCAACAAAAAGGCCAAAAAATAAGATTAAATCAAATTTTATGAATTAAAATATTTAGTTTTGGGCTTTTCAACGTGATTATACCGCTTAACCTCAATTTTAGAACTTTTTACTGTTAACATTCCAACGGGTCCACTGTAAATCTCATTTAGACATGCACGCCTTATACCCTAACAAAACGGCCAAAAAATAAGATTAAGTCACATTTATGGCTTAAAATTTTTATTTATGAGCTTTTGAAAATGATTATATAGCTTAACCTCTTTTTCAGAACTTTTTACTAAGTTAAAATTCCACCTTTCTATATTGAGCTCGTTTATTGAACATGCTCGTCTTCTGCTTGCCGATGTAGATAATTTTAGTATTCATTTTGTTCCTAGGGTGGTGAACAATGTTGTCCACAATCTTGCCTCTAGGGCTCTAAGGTCTATGTCATCCACCTTTTTCTGTTCAGATTATCCCAATTATCATTATTCCTTTGTAACTAATGAGATTATTTCTCAACCAAGTTTACATTTTTGGGTACTCTTTTCCCGTAGCTGCTCACTCAGGGCCTCTTGGCCACGCGTGACTTTAGAGGAGGTTTTAATGAGGCCCACCTTTCATAAAAAAAAATCCACCTTGTCCACTATAAAGACCATTTAGACATACACGCCTTAAACCCCAACAAAATAGACGAAAAATAAGATTAAATCACATTTTATTAATTAAATGTTTAGTTATGGTCTTTTGAACATGATTATATCGCTAAACCTCATTTTCTAAAATTTTTATTCGGTTAAAATTTCTGCGGGTCCACTGTAAACCCTATTTAGACATGCACGCCTTACACACAACAAAAAGGCCACAAACTAAAATTAAATGAAATTTTATGAGTTAAAATATTTGATTATGGGATTTTGAAGATGATTGTATACCTTAACCTCAATTTTAGAACTTTTTAGTCGGTTAAAATTCCAACGGTCCACTATAAAGCCCATTTAGACATGCACGCCTTAAATCTCAACAAAACTGAAGAAAAATAAGATTGAATCACATTTTATGAATTAAAATTTTTAGTTATGGCCTTTTGAACAAGATTATATAGCTTAACTTCATTTTCAGAACTTTTTACTGGATAAAATTCCAACAGGTCCACTGTAAAGTCCATTAAGACATGCACGCCTTAAACCCCAACAAAATGGCCACAAAATAAGATTAAATCAAATTTTATGAGTTAAAATATTTATTTATGGGCTTTTGAATATGATTATACAGCTTAACCTCAATATCAGAACTTTTTACTCGGTTAAAATTCCAACGGGTCCATTATAAGGGCCATTTAGACATGCAAGCCTTAAACCCGAACAAAATGGCCGAAAAATAAGATTAAATCACATTTCATGACTTAAAATATCTAGTTATAGGATTTTGAACATGATTATATAGCTTAACCTCATTTTAAAAATTTCTGTCAAAATTCCAATGGGTCTACTATAAAGCCCATTTAGACATGCACGCCTAAAACCCAACAAATCAACCACAAAATAAGATTAAATCAAATTTTATGAGTTAAAATATTTGATTATGGGATTTTGAATATGATTATATATCTAAAACTCAATTTTAGAACTTTTTACTCGGTTAAAATTCCAACGAGTCTACTATAAAGCCCACTTAGACATGCTCGCCTTAAACCCCAACAAAATCGCTGCAAAATAAGAGTAAATAAAATTTAATGAATTAAATATTTATTTAAGGGATTTTGAACATGATTATATAACTTAATCTCATTTTCAAAAATTTCTACTCGGTTAAAATTCCAACGGATCCACTGTAAAGCCCATTTAGACATGCACGCCATAAACACAACAAAACAGCCACATAATAAGATTAAATCAAATTTTATGAGTTAAAATATTTGATTGTGTGCTTTTGATTATGATTATATAGCTTAACCTCAAATTTAGAACTTTTTACTAGGTTAAAATTCCAACTGGTCCACTGTAAAGCCAATTTAGACATGCACGCCTTAAACCTCAACAAAACGGACAAAAAACAAGATTAAATAAAAATTTATGAATTAAAACATTTAGTTATGACTTTTGGACAAGATTATACAACTTAACCTCAATTTTAGAACTTTTTACTCTGTTAAAATTCCAACGGGTCCACTGTAAAACCTATTTAGACATGCACGCCTTAAACCCCAAAAATGGTCAAAAAATAAGATTAAATACATTTTATAACTTTAAATTTTTATTTACGGGCTTTTCAACTTGATTAAATAGCTTAACCTTATTTTCAAAATTTTTACTCGGTTAAAATTCTACCTTGTCCACTACAAAGCCCATTTTGATATATACGCCATAAACAACAACAAAACAAAAAAAATAAGATTAAATCACATCTTATTAATTAAAATATTTATTTATGGTCTTTTGAACATGATTATATAGCTTAACCTTATTTTTAGAAATTTTTACTCAGTTAAATTCCAACGGGTCAACTATAAAGCCCATTTAGACATGCACGCCTTACACACAAAAAAACGGCCACAAAATAAGAATAAATCAAACTTTATGATTTAAAATATTTGATTATGGGGTTTTGAATAAGATTATAAACCTTAGCCTCAATTTTAGAACTTTTTACTCAGATAAAATTCCAACCGGTCCACTATAAAGCCCATTTTGACATCCACGCCTTAAATCCCAACAAAATGAAATAAAAATACGATTAAATCACATATTATTAATTAAAATTTTTAGTTATGGGCTTTCGAACATGTTATACAGCTTAACCTCATTTTTAGAACTTTTTACCGGGTTAAAATTCTAACGGATCCACTATAAAGCCCATTTATACATGCAAGCCTTAAACCCCAACAAAATGGCTGCAAAATAAGATTAAATCAAATTTTATGATTTCAAATATTTATTTATGGGCTTTTGAATATGATTATATAGCTTAACCTCAATTTCAAAACTTTTTACTCGGTTAAAATTTCAACAGGTCCACTATAAAGCCCATTTAGACATGCAAGCCTTAAACCCCAACAAAACGGCAAAAAAATAAGATTAAATCAAATTTTATTACCTAAAATATTTAGTTATAGGATTTTGAACATTATTATATAGCTTAACATCATTTTCAAAAAATTTTACTCTGTTAAAATTCCAACGGGTCTAATGTAAAGCCCAATTAGACATGTACGCCTTAAACCCAACAAATAGGCCTTATAATAAGATTAAATCAAATTTTATGAGTTAAAATATTTGATTATGGGCATTTTAATATGATTATATAGCTTAACCTTAATTTAAAAACTTTTTACTCGGTTAAAATTCCAACGGGTCCACTATAAAGCCACTTAAACATTTACACCTTAAAACCCTACAAAATGGTCGCAAAATAAGATTAAATCTAATTTAATGATTAAAATATTTATTTATGGGATTTTTAACATGATTATATAGCTTAATCTCATTTTTATAAATTTTTACTCGGTTAAAATTTCAACGGGGTCCACAAGCCCATTTAGACATGCACGCCTTAAACCCAACAAAACGACCACAAAATAAGATTAAATAAAATTTTATGAGTTAAAATATTTGATTATGTGCTTTTGATTATGATTATACGGCTTAACCTCAAATTTAGAACTTTTTACTCTGTTAAAATTCTAACGGGTCCATTGTAAAGCCCATTTAGACATGCACGCCTTAAACCCCAACAAAAAGGCTGAAAAATAAGATTAAATCAAATTTTATGAATTAAAATATTTAGTTATGGGATTTTCAGCATGATTATATAGCTTAACCTCAATTTTAGAACTTTTTACTATGTTAACATTCCAACAGGTCCAATGTAAAACCTATTTAGACATGCACGCCTTATATCCCAACAAAACTACCAAAAAATAAGATTAAATCACATTTTATAACTTAAAATACTTATTTATGGGCTTTTGAAAATGATTATATAGCTTATCCTCTTTTTTAGAACTTTTTACTCGGTTAAAATTCCACCTTGTCCACTATAAATACCATTTAGACATACACGCCTTAAACCCCAACAAAACAGGCGAAAAATAAGATTAAATCACATTTTATTAATTAAAATAGTTAGGTATGGTCTTTTCAACATGATTATATAGCTTAACCTCATTTTCTAAAATTTTTACATGGTTAAAATTCCAACGGGTCAACTTTAAAGCCTATTTAGAAATGCACGTCTTACACACAACAAAACGACCACAAAATAAGATTAAATGAAATTTTATGAGTTAAAATATTTATGGGATTTTGAAGATGATTATACACCTTAACCTCAAGTTTATAACTTTTTACACGGTTAAAATTCCAACGGGTCCACTATAAAGCCAATTTAGACATGCACGCCATAAATCCTAACAAAACTGAAGAAAAATAAGATTAAATCACATTTTATGAATTAAAATGTTTAGTTATGGGCTTTTGAACATGATTATACAGCTTAACCTCATTTTTAGAACTTTTGCTGGGTTAAAATTCCAACGGGTCCACTATAAAGCCCATTTAGACATGCACACCTTAAACCCCAACAAAATGACCGCAAAATAATATTAAATCAAATTTTATGATTTAAAATATTTATTTATGGGCTTTTGAATATGATTATATAGCTTAACCTCAATTTTAGAACTTTTTACTCAGTTAAAATTCCAATGGGTCCACTTTAAAGCCCATTTAGACATGCACGCCTTAAACCCCAACAAACTGCCGATAAATAAGATTAAATCATATTTTATGACTTAAAATATCAGTTATAGGCTTTTGAACATGATTATATAGCTTAACCTCATTTGCAAAAAAAAATTACTCTGTTAAAATTCTAACGGGTCTGCTGTAAAGCCCATTTTGACATGCACGCCTAAAACCCAACAAATCAGCCAAAAAATAAGATTAAATCAAAATTTATGAGTTAAAATATTTGATTATGGTCTTTTGAATATGATTATACAGCTTAAACTCAATTTTAGAACTTTTTACTCGGTTAAAATTCCAACGGGTCCACACTTAGACATGCACGCCATAAACCCCAACAAAATGCCAGCAAAATAAGATTAAATCAAATTTAATGGATTAAAATATTTATTTATGGGATTTTGAACATGATTATATAGCTTAACCTCATTTTCAAAAATTTTACTCGGTTAAAATTCCAGCGGGTCCACTATAAAGCCCATTTAGACAAGCACGGCTTAAACCCAACAAAAGAGACACAAAATAAGATTAAATCAAATTTTATGAGTTAAAATATTTGATTATGTACTTTTGATTATGATTATATAGCTTCATGATGTTGCTCCATTGGAAGTATGTTTCTCCTTCGAAGAGCGGAGGACATGAGATAAAGCGACCTTCTTCAAATCTTGATATTTTCTTGAACGGTAGACTTCGAGCAAAAGATCTTTACTCCCAGATGTTAGTCCTTTGATGGAGACGAGGCTCTGATACCAATTGTTGGGCTCGATTTCCTTCAACCATTTGGGTTGCCAAGTGGTGGAGAAGATGTACTTTGGGTGATGATTGTGGGAAGTAAAAGATAGAAAATTGACAGCATGATTTTAGAGTAGTTCGGATTTCTAACCAAAGCCTACATCCACTACCTTAGCTTCCCACTAAGGATTTCCTAAATTTACTCTTGAATTTCTTCCCCTTTTCTAGGCTTAGGAGAAACCTTTACAACACTCAAAGCTTCAACCACAAAGCTTGAGTGAACCCTCTTTACAAAGAGAAAAACAAGGCAAACTGAAAATCCCTATCACAAGGTTGATGTTTGCACAATTGAAGCACTCACCCAATCCTACAACACTTGAGCAAGTATAAACATTTAAGCTCACAAGTGTTGTCTATACAAAAATAGGAAATTTAAGCACTAAGACAAATCTTCATCATAATGTTGTTGACAATAAGATCATTAGTTGTTGCTGAAACTTGAAGGTCCCTTTTATACTCCCAATTGAGTTCCTAGCCGTTGGAGACCGTTGGGATTGAATAGGAGCCGTTGGAAACTCCATTTCCCGCAATAAATGCAGTTCTGTAGCCTTTTGTATCGGTATGTGTATACCCATATTGGTACAAGTACTAGCCGTTATGTCCATTTTGGTTGCACATATCGAAACACCTTAGACCGTATCGGTAAGGTGTATCCGTATGCCTTAGTTTGTTTTGGTATGCCCTGCAATTTAAAAGACCATTGGGAAATAGCCGTTGGGGTGGTTGAAACCAGGATCGGTAAGTGTATCAAAATGATCCTATCGGTATCAGTACGCCTAGGGGCGTATCGGTATGGTTTTTCAGTTTTGGAATTTTCCTGTTGCAAAAACCCTTATCCATATCGAAACGGGGTGTATCTGTACCGGTACGGACATGTTGAAAACTTTAGTTTGGCTACTTTAAAATGTTTAAAACACTTCCAAAACCTTTCAAAACTTCTCAAACTTATTTTCAAGTTGTTTAGACTTAAAAACATTTTTGAAATCTTTTCAATTTAGTCCAAAATTATTTTTCAATTATTATATCAAAACAAAAATCCTAACATAAATATTTTAATTAATAAATTTTGATTTAATCTTATTTTTCGTATGTTTTATAGGGGTTTAAGGCGTGCATGTCTAAATGGGCTTTATAGTGGATAAGGTGAAATTTAACCGAGTAAAAAGTTCTGAAAAAAAGGTTAAGCTATATAATCATGTTCAAAAGCCCATAAATAAATATTTTAAGTCATAAAATGTCATTTAATCTTATTTTTTGGCCGTTTTGTTGGGGTTTAAGGCGTGCATGTCTAAATGGGCTTTACGGTGGACCCATTGGAATTTTAACCGAGTAAAAAGTTCTGAAATTAAGGTTAATCTATATAATCATATTCAAAAACCATAACTAAATATTTTAAATCATAAAATTTGATTAAATCTTATTTTGCAGCCATTTTGTTGGGGTTTATGGCGTGCATGTCTAAATGAGCTTTATAGTGGACCCGTTGGAATTTTAACAGAGTAAAAAGTTTTGAAAATGAGGTTAAGATGTATAATCATGTTCAAAATCCCATAACTAAATATTTTAATACATAAAATTTGATTTTATCTTTTGTTGCGGGCATTTTGTTGGGTTTTAAGGCGTGCATGTCAAAATGGGCTTTACACTGGACCCGTTAGAATTTTAACCGAGTAAAAATTTCTAAAATTGAGGTTAAGCTATATAATCATGTTCCAAAACCCATAACTAAATATTTTAATTCATAAAATAAGATTTAATCTTATTTTGCTTCCTTTTTGTTGGGGTTTAAGGCATACATGTCTAAATGGGCTTTATAGTGGACCTATTGGAATTTTAACCGAGTAAAAAGTTCTAAAATTGAGGTTAAGCTATATAATCATATTCAAAAGCCCATAATCAAATATTTTAACTCATAAAATTTGATTTAATCATTTTGTGGCTGTTTTGTTCGGTTTAAGGCGTGCATGTCTAGATGGGCTTTATAGTAGACCCGTTGAAATTTTAACAAAGTAAAAAGTTATAAAATTCAGGTTATGGTTTATAATCATTTTCAAAAGCCCATAACTAATAATTTTAATTCATAAACTTTGATTAATCATATTTTGTGGCCATTTTGTTAGATTTTAAGACATGCATGTCTAAATGGGCTTGATAGTTGACCCGTTAGAATTTTAATTGATTAAAAATTTATAAAAATGAGGTTAAGCTATATAATCATGTTCAAAAACCCCTAACTAAAAATTTTAATTCATAAAATCTGATTTAATCTTAATTTTCGTCCATTTTGTTAGGGTTTAAGGTGTGCATGTCTAAATGGGTTTTATAGTAGACCCGTTGGAATTTTAACCGAGTAAAAAGTTCTGAAAATGAGTTCAAGCTATATATTCATGTTCAAAATCCCATAACTAAATATTTTAAGTCATAAAATGTGATTTAATCTTATTTTTCATATTATTTTGTTTTCTAAAATTTTTATGTCTAAATGAGCTTTATAGTGGATAGTTGGAATTTTAACATGAGTAACCCAACAAAACGGCCACAAAATAAGATTAAATAAAACGTTATGAGTTAAAATATTTGATTATGTTCTTTTGATTATTTTTATATATCTTAACCTCAATTTTAGAACTTTTTACTCAGATAAAATTCCAATGGGTCCATAATAAATGACATTTAGACATGCACGCCTCAAACCCCAACAAAATGGCTACAAAATAAGATTAAATAAAATTTTCTGTGTTAAAATATTTAGTTATGGGATTTTGAACATGATTATACAGCTTAACCTCAATTTTAGACTTTTTTTACTAGGTTAAATTCTAACGAGTCCACTATAAAGCCCACTTTGACATGCACGCCTTAGCCCCAACAAAATGACCGCAAAAATAAGATTAAATCTAATTTAATGATTTAAAATATTTATTTATGGGATTTTGAACATGATTCTATAGTTTAACCTCATTTTTAGAAATTTTTACTCGGTTAAAATTCCACCAGTCCACTATAAAGCCCATTTAGACATGCACGCCTTAAACCCCAACAAAACGGACACAAAATAAGATTAAATCAAATTTTGTGAGTTGAAATATTTTATTATGTGCTTTTGATTATGATTATATAGCTTAACCTAAAATTTTTAAACCTTTTTACTCGGTTAAAATTTCAATGGGTTCACTATAAAAGCACATTTGACACATGCACGCTTTAAACCCCAACAAAAAGGCCTTAAAATAAGATTAAATAAAATTTTATGAATTTAAATATTTAGTTATGAGCTTTTGAACATGATTATACAGCTTAAACTCAATTTTAGAACTTTTTACTTTGTTAAAATTTCAACGGGTCCTTTATAAAGCCCATTTAGACATGCACGCCTTAAACCCCAAACAAAACGACCAAAAAATAAGATTAAATCACATTTTATGACTTAAAATATTTATTTATGGGCTTTTTTGAACATGATTATATATCTTAACCTCATTTTCAAAACTTTTTACTCAATTAAAATTCCACCTTGTGCACTATAAAGCCCATTTGGACATTCACGAATTAAACCCAAAAAAAAAGGGGTGAAAAATAAGATTAAATCATATTTTATTAATTAAAATATTTAGTTAAGGACTTTTGAACATGATTATATAGCTTAACCTCATTTTAGAAATTTTTACTGGGTTAAAATTCTAATGGGTCCACTATAAAGCTCATTTAGACATGCACGCATTAAACCCCAACAAAATGGGCACAAAATAAGATTAAATCAAATTTTATGATTTAAAATATTTATTTATGGGCTTTTGAATATGATTATATAGCTTAACCTCAATTTTAACTTTTTACTATGTTAAAATTTCAACGCCACAAAATAAGATTTTAAATAATATTTATACCCAACAAAATATACCAAAAATAAGATTAAATTATGATTTTATGACTTAAAATATTTATATTAGTACTTTTGAAAATGATTATAAGCTTTCCTCTTTTTTAGAAGAACTTTTAGCCCATTAAGACACCTTGTCCACCTTAATTGTTTTTGAAGAAAAACATGCACGCCTTAAACCCCAACAAAAAAATGGCCAAAAATAAGATTAAATCAAAATTTATGAATTAAAATATTTATTTATGGGCTTTTGAACATGATTATATAGCTTAACCATAATCTTAGAACTTTTTAGTCTGTTAAAATTCCAACGGATCCACTATAAAGCCCATTTAGATATGCACGTCTTAAACCCCAACAAAAGGCTGCAAAATAAGATTAAATCACATTTTATGAATAAAAATATTTATTAATGGGCTTTTGAACATGATTATACACATTAGCCTCAATTTTAAAACTTTTTACTCTGTTAAAATTTCATCGGGTCCACTTTAAAGCCCATTTAGAGATGCACACCTTAAACCCCAACAAAACGGCCGAAAAATAAGATTAAATCACATTTTATGAATTAAAATATTTAGTTATGGGCTTTTGAACATGATTATATAGCTTAACCTCATTTTTAGAACTTTTTACTCGGTTAAAATTCAAACGGGTCCACTATAAAGCCCATTTAGACATGCACACCTTAAACCCAACAAAATGACCACAAAATAAGATTAAATCAAATTTTATGATTTAAAATATTTATTTATGGGCTTTTGAATATGATTATATAGCTTAACCTTAATTTCAGAACTTTTTACTCGGTTAAAATTCCAATGGGTCCACTTTAAAGCCCATTTAGACATGCACGCCTTAAACCCCAACAAACTGCCGATAAATAAGATTAAATCACATTTTATGACTTAAAATATTTAGTTATAGGCTTTTGAACATGAATATATAGCTTAACCTCATTTTTAAAACTTTTTACTCTGTTAAAATTCTACTTGGGGTCCCTTTATAAAGCCCATTTTGACATGCACGCCTAAAACCCAACAAATCAGCCAAAAAATAAGATTAAATCAAAATTTATGAGTTAAAATATTTGATTATGGTCTTTTGAATACGATTATATAGCTTAAACTCAATTTTAGAACTTTTTAGTCGGTTAAAATTCCAACGGGTCCATTATACACATTTAGACATGCACTTATAAACCCCAACAAAATGCCAAAGTAAAATAAGATTAAATCAAATTTAATGGATTAAAATATTTATTTATGGGATTTTGAACATGATTATATATCTTAACCTCATTTTTAGAAATTTTACTCGGTTAAAATTCCAGCGGGTCCACTGTAAAGCCCATTTAGACAAGCACGACTTAAACCAAAAAAACGGCCACAAAATAAGATTAAATCAAATTTTATGAGTTAAAATATTTGATTATGTACTTTTGATTATGATTATATAGCTTCATGATGTTGCTCCATTGGAAGTATGTTTCTCCTTCGAAGAGCGGAGGACATGAGATAAAGCGACCTTCTTCAAATCTTGATATTTTCTTGAACGGTAGACTTCGAGCAAAAGATCTTTACTCCCAGATGTTAGTCCTTTGATGGAGACGAGGCTCTGATACCAATTGTTGGGCTCGATTTCCTTCAACCATTTGGGTTGCCAAGTGGTGGAGAAGATGTACTTTGGGTGATGATTGTGGGAAGTAAAAGATAGAAAATTGACAGCATGATTTTAGAGTAGTTCGGATTTCTAACCAAAGCCTACATCCACTACCTTAGCTTCCCACTAAGGATTTCCTAAATTTACTCTTGAATTTCTTCCCCTTTTCTAGGCTTAGGAGAAACCTTTACAACACTCAAAGCTTCAACCACAAAGCTGAGTGAACCCTCTTTACAAAGAGAAAAACAAGGCAAACTGAAAATCCCTATCACAAGGTTGATGTTTGCACAATTGAAAGCATTTCACCCAATCCTACAACACTTGAGCAAGTATAAACATTTAAGCTCACAAGTGTTGTCTATACAAAAATAGGAAATTTAAGCACTAAGACAAATCTTCATCATAATGTTGTTGACAATAAGATCATTAGTTGTTGCTGAAACTTGAAGGTCCCTTTTATACTCCCAATTGAGTTCCTAGCCGTTGGAGACCGTTGGGATTGAATAGGAGCCGTTGGAAACTCCATTTCCCGCAATAAATGCAGTTCTGTAGCCTTTTGTATCGGTATGTGTATACCCATATTGGTACAAGTACTAGCCGTTATGTCCATTTTGGTTGCACATATCGAAACACCTTAGACCGTATCGGTAAGGTGTATCCGTATGCCTTAGTTTGTTTTGGTATGCCCTGCAATTTAAAAGACCATTGGGAAATAGCCGTTGGGGTGGTTGAAACCAGGATCGGTAAGTGTATCAAAATGATCCTATCGGTATCGATGACGCCTAAATAATATCGATCGGTATGGTTTTTCAGTTTTGGAATTTTTTTCTGTTGCAAAAACCCTTATCCATATCGAAACGGGGTGTATATCATGCATAAAATGCGGACATGTTGAAAACTTTAGTTTGGCTACTTTAAAATGTTTAAAACACTTCCAAAACCTTTCAAAACTTCTCAAACTTATTTTCAAGTTGTTTAGACTTAAAAACATTTTTGAAATCTTTTCAATTTAGTCCAAAATTATTTTTCAATTATTATATCAAAACAAAAATCCTAACATAAATATTTTAATTAATAAATTTTGATTTAATCTTATTTTTCGTATGTTTTATAGGGGTTTAAGGCGTGCATGTCTAAATGGGCTTTATAGTGGATAAGGTGAAATTTAACCGAGTAAAAAGTTCTGAAAAAGAGGTTAAGTTATATAATCATGTTCAAAAGCTCATAAATAAATATTTTAAGTCATAAAATGTCATTTAATCTTATTTTTTGGCCGTTTTGTTGGGGTTTAAGGCGTGAATGTCTAAATGGGCTTTATAGTGGACCCGTTGAAATTTTAACCGAGTAAAAAGTTCTGAAATTAAGGTTAATCTATATAACCATATTCAAAATCCCATAACTAAATATTTTAAATCATAAAATTTGATTAAATGTTATTTTGCGGCCATTTTGTTGGGGGTTTAAGGCATGCATGTCTAACTGGGCTTTATAGTGGACCCGTTGGAATTTTAATAGAGTAAAAAGTTTTGAAAATGAGATTAAGCTGTATAATCATGTTCAAAATCCCATAACTAAATATTTTAATACATAAAATTTGATTTTATCTTTTGTTGCGGGCATTTTGTTGGGTTTTAAGGCGTGCATGTCAAAATGGGCTTTACACTGGACCCGTTAGAATTTTAACCGAGTAAAAATTTCTAAAATTGAGGTTAAGCTATATAATCATGTTCCAAAACCCATAACTAAATATTTTAATTCATAAAATAAGATTTAATCTTATTTTGCTTCCTTTTTGTTGGGGTTTAAGGCATACATGTCTAAATGGGCTTTATAGTGGACCTATTGGAATTTTAACCGAGTAAAAAGTTCTAAAATTGAGGTTAAGCTATATAATCATATTCAAAAGCCCATAATCAAATATTTTAACTCATAAAATTTGATTTAATCATTTTGTGGCTGTTTTGTTCGGTTTAAGGCGTGCATGTCTAGATGGGCTTTATAGTAGACCCGTTGAAATTTTAACAAAGTAAAAAGTTATAAAATTCAGGTTATGGTTTATAATCATTTTCAAAAGCCCATAACTAATAATTTTAATTCATAAACTTTGATTAATCATATTTTGTGGCCATTTTGTTAGATTTTAAGACATGCATGTCTAAATGGGCTTGATAGTTGACCCGTTAGAATTTTAATTGATTAAAAATTTATAAAAATGAGGTTAAGCTATATAATCATGTTCAAAAACCCCTAACTAAAAATTTTAATTCATAAAATCTGATTTAATCTTAATTTTCGTCCATTTTGTTAGGGTTTAAGGTGTGCATGTCTAAATGGGTTTTATAGTAGACCCGTTGGAATTTTAACCGAGTAAAAAGTTCTGAAAATGAGTTCAAGCTATATATTCATGTTCAAAATCCCATAACTAAATATTTTAAGTCATAAAATGTGATTTAATCTTATTTTTCGGCTATTTTGTTTGGGTCTAAGGCGTGCATGTCTAAATGAGCTTTATAGTGGATAGTTGGAATTTTAACAGAGTAACCCAACAAAACGGCCACAAAATAAGATTAAATAAAACGTTATGAGTTAAAATATTTGATTATGTTCTTTTGATTATTTTTATATATCTTAACCTCAATTTTAGAACTTTTTACTCAGATAAAATTCCAATGGGTCCATAATAAATGACATTTAGACATGCACGCCTTCAACCCCAACAAAATGGCTACAAAATAAGATTAAATAAAATTTTCTGTGTTAAAATATTTAGTTATGGGATTTTGAACATGATTATACAGCTTAACCTCAATTTTAGAACTTTTTACTAGGTTAAATTCTAACGAGTCCACTATAAAGCCCACTTTGACATGCACGCCTTAGCCCCAACAAAATGACCGCAAAATAAGATTAAATCTAATTTAATGAACTAAAATATTTATTTATGGGATTTTGAACATGATTCTATAGTTTAACCTCATTTTTAGAAATTTTTACTCGGTTAAAATTCCACCAGGTCCACTATAAAGCCTGATTAGACATGCACGCCTTAAACCCAACAAAACGGACACAAAATAAGATTAAATCAAATTTTGTGAGTTGAAATATTTTATTATGTGCTTTTGATTATGATTATATAGCTTAACCTAAAATTTTAAACCTTTTACTCGGTTAAAATTTCAATGGGTTCACTATAAAAGCACATTTGGACATGCACGCCTTAAACCCCGACAAAAAGGCCGAGAAATAAGATTAAATAAAATTTTATGAATTTAAATATTTAGTTATGAGCTTTTGAACATGATTATACAGCTTAAACTCAATTTTAGAACTTTTTACTCTGTTAAAATTTCAACGGGTCCACTGTAAAGCCCATTTAGACATGCACGCCTTAAACCCCAACAAAACGACCAAAAATAAGATTAAATCACATTTTATGACTTAAAATATTTATTTATGGGCTTTTGAACATGATTATATATCTTAACCTCTCTTTCAAAACTTTTTACTCAATTAAAATTCCACCTTGTGCACTATAAAGCTCATTTGGACATTCACGAATTAAACCCAAACAAAAGGGGTGAAAAATAAGATTAAATCATATTTTATTAATTAAAATTTTTAGTTAAGGACTTTTGAACATGATTATATAGCTTAACCTCATTATCAGAAATTTTTACTGGGTTAAAATTCTAACGGGTCCACTATAAAGCTCATTTAGACATGCACGCATTAAACCCCAACAAAATGGGCACAAAATAAGATTAAATCAAATTTTATGATTTACAATATTTATTTACGGGCTTTTGAATATGATTATATAGCTTAACCTTTTTCGGTTAAAATTTCAACGGCCACAAAATAAGATTAAATAATATTTTATGGGTTAAAATATTTCATTATGTTCTTTTGTTATGATTATATAGCTTAAACTCAATATTAGTACTTTTTACTCGATTAAAATTCCAACGGGTTCACAGTAAAGCCCATTTAGACATGCACACCTTAATTGTTTTTGAAGAAAAAACATGCACGCCTTAAACCCCAACAAAATGGCCGCAAAATAAGATTAAATAAAATTTTATGAGTTAAAATATTTGATTATGTGCTTTTGATTATGATTATATAGCTTAACCTGAAATTTAAAACTTTTTACTCGGTTAAAATTTCAACGGGTCCACTATAAAGCCCATTTGGACATGCAAGCCTTAAAACCCCAACAAAAAGGCCGAAAAATAAGATTAAATCAAATTTTATGAATTAAAATAATTAGCTATGGGCTTTTGAACATGATTATACAGCTTAACCTCAATTTTTGAACTTTTTACTCAGTTAAAATTTCAACGTGTCCACTGTAAAGCCCATTTAGACATACACGCCTTAAACCCCAACAAAACGACCAAAAATAAGATTAAATCACATTTTATGAATTAAAATATTTAGTTATGGGCTTAAACAAGATTATATAGCTTAACCTCATTTTTAGAACTTTTTACTCGGTTAAAATTCAAACGGGTCCACTATAAAGCCCATTTAGACATGCACGCCTTAAACCCAACAAAATGGCTGGAAAATAAGATTAAGTCATATTTTATGATTTAAAATATTTATTTATGGGCTTTTGAATATGATTATATAGCTTAACCTCAATTTCAGAACTTTTTATTCTGTTAAAATTACAACGGGTCCACTATAAAGCCCATTTGGACATGCACGCCTTAAACCCCAAAAAGGACAAAAAATAAGATTAAATCAAACTTTATGAATTAAAATATTTAGTTATGGGCTTGGACCCGTTGGTTATAAAGAACCAAGAACCCGAAGAATCAAGGCGGAAAGGAGGTTTGAAGCTACAAGTACAAAGTACTTGATAAGTCGATAAAGTACTAAAAAGAGTTAAAAGAGAGAAAATTCTCACAAAGGTAATTTATTTGATATGAATGAGATGAGATACAAATGAAATGAAAGGCTCTATTTGTAGTTTTCTAGGGGTGTAGCCGAAAAGGCATTACATAGGTGGAGGGGTGGCCGAATAGGTATGTGTCTCCCTCCAAAGGGCTGGTAATGATTCGACTATCTTTGTGTCTCCCTCCAAATGGTTTTGGCACACAAACATTTGAAAAGTTATAATTTCTCGTATGAAATTCCAGCCTGCACTTCCTTCGGTAATCTAGACATATCTCAAGCTCCCGATATTGTATTGAAGCGATTCAACATGAGTTAGAAAGCTAAGAGATAGGAGAACAAGTTTCATGAAGACTTCTCAACCCAGTTATGCTTGGATCCTTCTCGAAAATGGCAAAGAATCTGACTGACGTTTTTGGTGATGAATCTGCCCAATGAAGAGTGATTTGGTCCCAACTCTTCATTTTGGCGAACTCATGCTTTCCCTCCATGTGTTTACCGCCCATTTTCAAGTTCCCTCCAATTAGCTAGGGACATGTTCCTTAGGAGGGGACATGACGCTTGGGGTGGTGAGCTGGCATGTGTAGGTGGAGCTGAAGTGAGCTAGTTGAGCTTGAAGTGAGCTGAATTGAGCTGAGCTAGCTAGCTGAAAGAGCTAACTCAATCTTCAAGCTGATTTGAGCTATTCTGAGCTAACTTTAGCTAGGTGAGCTGCCTTCAAGCTTGTGAGCTCCTTTAGAATGTTCTCCTTAAGTTTTGAGCTGATCTGAGCTTCTATTGGACTCCTTGAGCTAATCCGAGCTGCCTTGAATGTTCTGGAGTTAATCTGAGCTTGTTGTGAGGTCCTTGAGCTATTTTGAGCTTGTGCCTTCATCCTTAGTACCTAAAGGGAACAATAAACAATGTTTGAGGTGAAATAAAGCTAAAATATGATGCATACTTAAGTTAAAAGATGCAATGCAATGTAAACATACTTAAATGGCTTAAACAAAATATAAAGATGTGGATCATAGGTTATGCATGAATATCATATATTATGCAAATAAACATGTGATAATCCTAATATGCAAAACATGTTTACAACAATATATAATGCATAAAGAAAATAATAAAAGACAAAGTAAGGTAGAACTTCCTTAGAATTAGCCTTGATGATCTTCAATTGTGTGAACAAGTCATGAAGAAAGTTGGTGCTGATTAGGATTGTATCATCAATTTTAGAACTTACTCTGTTAAAATTTCAACGGGTCCACTATAAAGCCCATTTAGACATGCACGCCTTAATCCCCAACAAAACGACCAAAAAATAAGATTAAATCACATTTTATCCCTTGAAATATTTATTTATGGGCTTCTGAACATGATTACATAGCTTAACCTCTATTTCAGAACTTTTTACTCGGTTAAAATTCCAACGGGTCCACTGTAAAGCCCATTTAGACATGCACGTCTTAAACCCCAACAAAATGGCCACAAAATAAGATTAAATCAAATTTCATTATGTAAAATATTTATTTATGGGCTTTTGAATATGATTATATAGCTTAACCTCAATTTTAGAACTTTTTATTCGGTTAAAATTTTAGCGGGTCCACTATAAAGCCCATTTAGACTTGCACGCTTTCAACCCAACAAAACGACCACAAAATAAGATCAAATAATAATGTATGAGTTAAAATATTTTATTATGTTCTTTTGATTACGATTATATAGCTTAACCTCAATTTTAGAACTTTTTACTCGGTTAAAATTCCAACGGGTTCACAATAAAGCCCATTTAGACATGCACGCCGTAATTTTTTTTGAAGAAAAAACATGCAATCCTTAAACTCCAACAAAAAAGCCGAAAAATAAGATTAAATCAAATTTTATGAATTAAAATATTTAGTTATGGGCTTTTGAACATGATTATACAGCTTAACCTCAGTTTTAGAACTTTTTTACTCTGTTAAAATTCAATGGGTCCACTATAAAAGCCCATTTAGACATGCACACCTTAAACTCCAACAAATCCACCAAAAATAAGATTAAATCACATTTTATGAATTAAAATATTTATTTATGGGCTTTTGAACATGATTATACAACTTAACCCCATTTTTAGAGCTTTTACTCAGTTAAAATTCCAACGGGTCCACTATAAAGCCCATTTAGACATGCACGTTTTAAACCCCAACAGATAAACCCCAACAGAATGGCTGCAAAATAAGATTAAATCAAGTTTTATGATTTAAAATATTTATTTATGGGCTTTTGAATATGATTATATAGCTTAACCTCAATTTCAGAACTTTTTATTCGGTTAAAATTTCAACGGGTCCACTATAAAGCCCATTTAGACATGCACGCCTTCAACCCAACAAGACGGCCATAAAATAAGATTAAATAATATTTTATGAGTTAAAATATTTGATTATGTGCTTTTTATTATGATTATATAACTTAACCTCAATTGTAGAACTTTTTACTCGGTTAAAATTCCAACGGGTTCATAGTAAAGCCCATTTAGACATGCACGCCTTAATTTTTTTGAAGAAAAAACATGCAATCCTTAAACCCCAACAAAAAAGCCGAAAAATAAGATTAAATCAAATTTTATGAATTAAAAATATTTAGTTATGGGCTTTTGAACATGATTATACAGCTTAACCTCAATTTTTGAACTTTTTACTCTGTTAAAATTTCAACGGGTCCACTATAAAGCCTATTTAGACATGCACACCTTAAACCCCAACAAATCCACCAAAAAATAAGATTAAATCACATTTTATGACTTAGAATATTTATTTATTTGATTTTGAACATGATTATATATCTTAACCTCATTTTCAAAAAAATTTATTCGGTTAAAATTCCAACAGGCCCACTTTAAAGCCCATTTAGAGAAGCAAGCCTTAAACCCCAATAAAACGGCTGAAAAATAATATTAAGTCACATTTTATGACTTAAAATATTTATTTATGGGATTTTGAACATGATTATATAGCTTAACCTCATTTTCAGAACTTTTTACTCGGTTAAAATTCCACATTGAGGGCAATTTTGAAAGGTGAAAAACACATGGATTTGATCTTGGCCATAGATTTTTGATGAGATTGAATCTTGGCCATTAGATTAAAAGGGCAAAATAGTAATTTCACTATGTAAAATGAATTAAAAATTCATTTTATTTTTAATCATGTGGATTTATTTAAAAGATGAACAAAATATCATTTTGTTCATATAAGGGCTGTTCGAATAGTAAGAAGAAAAGAGGGAAAATACCAAAAATTTTCCAAGTCCATTTTTAAGGCTTTTGATCAAGAATTCAAGCAAAGTAGTTTAAGGTAAAGCAATCTACTCTTCATTCTCTATATTTTGATAGTAAAATTGCAAGGAATTATGAATTTTAAGTTAGGGATTGAAGAGAGAGAAATTGAGGTTTCATGGAATTTTTTAAGAATTGATGTAGTAGATGATGAATTAAGCTTAGTTTTGATAAAAACAAGCTTGAAATCAAGTTAATTTCATGTTAGAAGGTATAGTCCCTAATCTTGAAATTTAGGGTTTTGTTAAGGGTTTGGTAATTCATTATGATATTTAAGGATTTGAGTTGTTTGAACCTTTATGTTGATGTTAGAAACTTAATTTTGATGTTAGAATAAAGAATTTCGCCAAATGAATTTCTTGGGACCATTTCGAAAAGATTGAGAAAATTATTGAAAATTTTATTTTTACAGTGGAATGGATGCGTTGTGATTGAAATGGCTTGAATTGATGATTAGGGATCAAAATGAAAAATTTTGAAAGATGAAAGACCAATTCGGCAATTTAGGAAAAAAATTAAGGATTGCTCTTGAATTTAAGGAAAATTGATAGAATTGAATATTTGAGTATGTTATGAAAATAAAGGGGTTGAAATGACAAGAAAGGAAAATTTAAGGACCTTTTCGAAGATAAAGAATTTAGTGAAGGACCAAGTTGAATATGGTTGAAAGTTGAAGGAAAATTTATAAGGATGTTAGAAATAAATAAATGGTTAATTGTAGAAGAATTTATGTACAAAAGTGAAGTAGTGACTAAAATGTCACTTTTATAAAGTTTGAAGACTAAAAAGGTAATAGTCCAAAATGAGTGATTAATTATGGAAATTGTTCAAATTAGGCTCGAACAATTGTTTAATGTTCAAAATGGTCACTAAAGACCTAGGGACCATTTCGGCAATGATGTAAAGTATTGGGAAAATTTTCAGAGAAATTTTATATTCAAATAGTTATGTTTAAGAATCAAGTTAACAATGTTAGATAATACATGATGCATATGTTATATGATTACATGATACATGAAATGTTATTTATATGATGATCTATGTTTACCATGAACATTTATGATGAAGCATGAAACAAGAAATGTTTATTTATATGATTGATTTATGATAAAAGAATCATGTCACGTATATGAATCATGTTACGTATATGAAACATGTCATGAATATGAACCATGCTATGTATATAAAATATGTCAAGTATGCAAATCATGCCACGTATATGAATCATGCCATGTATATAAATTATGTTACTTATATGAATTATGCCATGTACACGTATCATGTTATGTATATGAATAAAAACACGTATATGAATCATGTCTCGTATGAAAATCATGTCATGCAAATGAAATATGCCACGTATAAGAATCATGTTATATAAATGGATCATGCCGTGAATATGAATCATGCTATGTATATGAACCATGTCATGTATATGAACCATGTTATGTATGTGAATCATGTCATGTATGTGTATCTTGTTGCTTATATGAATTATACCATGTATATGACTTGCTTTATGATGATAGAATACTGGAACCATGACTAATTTAGGAATTTTGACATGCACATGAATATCTAGTGACTATGGAAACCTCAACAATACTATCTTATCTTAGGTAAATAACTTGGTATGATATCATGTCATAAATATTAATTCACTTTATCTTTATTAAATAAGATTATTGCCTCACTAAGTTTGTACTTAGAGTGTGTCATTTCACACGTAGGTTCTCCCAAGTAGAATGACAAGAAGGAGCTATTAATTTGGAAAAATCAAGTTACATTAGTAATCACGGTACGCACATCTTAAATTATAAGTTTGATGTCTAGTGGGCATGTACATATATTTAGTGGATTTAAAGAGACAAATTGTTTTGTAATCTCAATTTTATAATATGTTTATGCGCTATTACAAATGTATGGATATAGAAAATGGTTTACTATAAGTAGTTCTATTTTTGATATATTTAAGAATAGTTTAACCCTAATCGCGTAGAAGTTTTAAAATCAAGAAAGGGTCTAGGCAGGGTACATAGTTTTCTCCCTAAAATAAATTTTTATTTCAATAACACATTTATAAATTTTATAAAACAATCCAGGGTTAAAACTAGCTGCTATAGACTAACGTAATTTTTAATTCAAAACCGAGAAAGGGTTAAACTATAAGATAAAGTTAGTATAAAAATTTTTCAAGTCAAGTTTTCTTAACAACTTTGTAACATTTTTAGTGTATATTCGGTCTAGAGTATACGTTAAGGGTGTTACGTTTATTGGTATCAAAGCTAGGTTTAGCCGATTCTAGAGGTTAAACCGGATCAAAAGAGACTTGTTATTAAATACATGCCCCAAGGATGTCAATGATACTGATGCACTACTGTGTAACTTGATTGTGTTCCTTAATAATATGAATAATTTTCAGTAGAAATAGATGATAATAAGTATTGATGGACGACAATATATGTTTAATTATGGGAATCAAGAGAAGAAAGAAGAATGTTTAAAGTCAAGTATGCTGGCAACTAGTTAAAAGAAAAATGTTGCAGCAGTCCTAAGTTTGAATAAGGTACTCGTACTATTTATGAGTACGAGTTAGATTTTAATAGACTGAGTTGGTACGCAGTTAAATGGATGCCAGTCAAAAGGTCTCAATGTGAATGGTTTATAGAGAAGCTTTGTCCAGGGCCCAAGGAGATTATATTGGGCATGAACTTATCAAACTTCCAAGAGGTTGTGAATAGAGCGAAGGCTATGGAGAGAACCTATACATGTTTTCATTGATTCGGGCTTGATTAATATATATATTGGTACTAAGATAGTAGCACGAAGAAAGGTTTATTAGAAAATTCATAGAATTAAGTTCCCAGTAGATTTAATGGAACTTCCATTCCGTGAAATTGAAGTCATTCTTGGAATGGATTGGTTATCTGTATATGATGCAGATGTGAAATGTAAGAAGAAAAGGTTAGTATTTCAAGGATCCGATGGTTTTGAAATAACCCGGTGGAAGAAAGAACTGACTGTTTAGAGTCAGTAATTTCTATAACGACAACTCAAAGGCTGTCATACAATGGATGTGAAACATGTTTGATTTGTATGGAAGATACACAAAAGTTACCTAAAAAGATTGAAGACATTCCGACTGTAAAGGAAATTTTCTGATATATTTCCGAATGAGTTATCAGGATTACCTCCGGATAGGGAAATATAATTTGGGATTAATGTTTATCCTAGAATGAAGACGATATCAATGGTACTATATAGGATGACACCAACCGAGTTAAGGGAACTAAAGGCTCAATTACAAGAATTGCACCATAGGGGTGCTCTAGTGTTATCTGTAAAGAAGAAAGAGGGTTCCCTACGATTATGTATAGATTATCGACAATGAAATAAAGTTACCATTAAGAATAAGTATCCCTTATCAAGGATTTATTTGATCAGTTTAAAGACGTAGTAGTATTTTTTTAAAAGACAGATCTTGATCAGGATTATTATTAGCTCAAAATCAAGTAAGAAAATGTATCACAAATAGGATTCAGAACTCGTTATGGACATTACGAGTTTCTGGTAATGCCTTTTGGACTGATGAATGCCCTTGCTGCATTCATGGACCTGATGAATAGGGTATTCCAACCCTATTTGAATCAATTTGTTGTGGTCTTCATAGATGATATTTTGGTTTATTCGAAGACTGAAGCTGAACATGACTACCATCCTCAAGTGGTACTACAAACTTTAAGAGATCAGTAGCTTTATTCTAAGCTTTCTAAATGTGAGTTCTAGTTGTCAGGAAAGTTTTGAAGGATTAAAGAAAGTTCTAACTGAAACACTAGTTCTAATTCAACTAGAACCAGGAAAAGAATATACTCTGTACAATGATGTATTTCTTTATGGTTTAAGTTGTGTGTTGATGCAAGAAGGTCGTGTCATAGCTTTTGCATCAAGGTAGCTCAAAATTTATGAAAGGAGCTAATCAACGCATGATGTTGTTGTTGATGAACCTTGGAAAGTTAGATCTAATGACTGATACTTTTAGCCAAAAGACATTGTTGTCGAAGGATGAGATGGTTCTTAACGGTAGAATGTCAATTAAAGTAAACTATATTGGATTGATTCAAGGATTTACAGTCTATGGATGAAAGATGTATTGAAAAGATGAGATAAGTTGAAACTAGGAAAGTACAAGATTATGAAATTAAGTCATATGGTTGATTATATTACTGAGGTAAAGTATATGTTTTCGACAAAGTTTGCTTACTTTATTCCAGTTTGAATAGATTACTCGCTAAATAAATATGCATAACTTTATGTTCGAGAGATACTAAGACTACATGATGTCTCAGCCTCGATAGCTTCAGACAGAGACCCAAGGTTTACTTCAAGATATTGGGGTATGTTAATTCAAGCTTTAGGTACTAAATTAGATTTTAGTACAGTTTTTCATTTGCAAACAGATAAGCAGTCTGAGCGGATCATACAGATTTTGGAGGATATGTTATGAGCTTGTGTAATTGAGTTTGCGGGATCATGAGAAAAGTACTTGTTCTTAACCAAACTTGCTTATAGTAATAATTATCAAACAAGTATAAAGGTGGCATATGGAAGAAAATGCCGAACTTCTTTTAATTGATCCGAGCTACAAGATCGAAATATGTAGAATAACTCAAACGTTGGAGGAGTTGAATTAACATAAGACATGGAGGATAAAGTAAAGATTATTCAGTAAAATTTTATGGCTGCTGTGGATTGACAAAAAGGCCTGTGCAAATAAGAAGAAAAAGGATATTAATTGTGAAGTTAGAGAAAAGTGTTTCTAAAGGTTTCTCTTTGGAAGAAAGTACTAAGGTTCGGGCGGAAAGAGAAGTTTAGTCCCAGATTTATTGGGCTATATGAAGTTTAAAAAGAGTTGGACCAGTGGCTTACCAACTGGCACTACCTCCAGATATGAGTAAGATTCATTATATGTTTCACATATTCAAGCTTTGGAGGTATTGATCGGATTCTTCACATGAAAATTACTTCCGAGGAGATTGAATTGCAACCAGGTTTAACATATAAAGAGGAACTAGTGAAAATCCTAGCATACAAAGTAGAAGAATTAAGGGACAAGAAAATTTTACTGGTTAAAGTCTGGAGAAATCAAAGTCATTTGGGAAATTTAAGAGAGAATGAATAAGTAGAATCGAAGTTGTTTGAAATGAGTAAATGTTGAAAATTCGAGGATGATTTTTCTTAAGGGGGAAGAATTGTAATATCCCAATTTTGGACTAGTGACTAGAATGTATTTTTTGAAAGTTTAGGGGTTAAAGTGTGAACTTTGGAAAAGTTCAGGGACCAAAGTGTACTTTTTAAAAGTTGTGTAAGTTAACCTCGTAAATGAATAGCTCACCCCGAAGAGTGGCATTTTAGTGTTACCCAAATTTTCATACGAGGCTTATATTATTCAAATTTGGATCGAATAAAATTGTTAAGCGTGCTCATGATAAGGAAATATTAGGATGGGTGACCTTTGGGAAGGTCCCATGAAAGTGTTTCTGATCGATATGCTGGACTCAGTAAGAGTAGAGAAAATCCGTTTGGATTATCGATAAAGGAATTCTAAGAGAAATTTTACTCTATGAAGATTTTCGATAATTATCGAAATAATAGATTGAGTTAGGAAAATTCAGTCTAAGTCCTTGGAAAAAAGGAAGTTTTATGAGATAATAGAGTTTATTTCCCTAATATGGAAATATAGAATTTTCGGAATAAATCCAATAGCTCGAGAAAGGGTAAAATCGCAGTAGAAGTATTTTATGGGTATCGGTATATCGGATCGATTTGAAATTTTAAAGACAGTTCCAAAGGTTATGGAAAATTCATAAAATATTATTTTATGAATATTTTATAAATTTTGGTGGGATTCTAACTAGATTTAGTTAGAATATGATGGAGTGGTTATAAAGCTCAAAGAAAGAAAATTTGGAAATCGTATTGAGTGAAATTGAATATTTGGATCGAATAAATGCCATAAATAAAAATCTAGGATTTTTTTTGGGACATGGACGGTTGGATTGGAACCAATTTGGTTCAATTTTAATGGAATGGCAATTTTTAAGTCTTGTTGTAAATAAAGTCTAGTTGAAGGGCAAATTGGACATTTGGCATGGATGGCATTTTTGAAATATTTTGAAACATTGAGGGCAACTTTGAAAGTTGAAAAACACATGGATTTTATCTTGGCCATTAGATTAAATGGGCAAAATAGTAATTTCACTATGTAAAATGAATTAAAAATTTATTTTATTTTTAATCATGTGGATTTATTTAAAAGTTGAACAAAATATCATTTTCTTCATATAAGGGCTGTTCGAATAGTAAGAAGAAAAGTAAAGGGAAAAATACCAAAAATTTTCCAAGTCCATTTTCAAGGCTTTTGATCAAGAATTCAAGCAAAGTAGTTTAAGGTAAAGCAATATACTCTTCATTCTCTATATTTTGATAGTAAAATTACATGGAATTATGAATTCAAGCAAAGTTAGGGATTGAAGAGAGAGAAATTGAGGTTTCATGGAATTTTTTAAGAATTGATGTAGTAGATGATGAATTAAGCTTAGTTTTGATAAAAACAAGCTTGAAATCAAGTTAATTTCATGTTAGAAGTTATAAACCCTATTCTTGAAATTTAGGGTTTGTTAGGGTTTGAGTAATTGATTATGATATAAAGGATTTAAGTTGTTTGAAGCTTTATGTTGATGTTAGAAACTTAATTTTGATGTTAGAATAAAGAATTTCCCCAAATGAATTTCTTGGGACCATTTGAAAAGATTGAGAAAATTATTGAAATTATTAAAATTTTATTTTTACATTGGAATGGATGCGTTGTGATTGAAATGGCTTGATTTAATGATTAGGGATCAAAATGAAATTTTTTGAAAGATGAAGGACCAATTCGCAATTTAGGAAAAAATTAAAGATTGGTCTTGAATTTATGGAAAATTGATAGAATTGAATATTTGAGTATGTTATGAAAATAAAGGGGTTGAAATGACAAGAAAGGAAAATTTAAGGACCTTTTCAAGATAAAGAATTTAGTGAAGGACCAAGTTGAATAAAGTTGAAAGTTGAAGGAAAATTTATAAGGATGTTAGAAATAAATAAATGGTTAATTTAGAAGAATTTATGTACAAAAGTGAAGTAGTGACTAAAATGTCACTTTTATAAAGTTTGAAGACTAAAAAGGTAATAGTCCAAAATGAGTGATTAATTATGGAAATTGTTCAAATTAGGCTCGAACAATTGTTTAATGTTCAAAATGGTCACTAAAGACCTAGGGACCATTTTGGCAATGATGTAAAGTATTGGGAAAATTTTATAGAATAGTTATGTTTTTATATTCAAATAGTTATGTTTAAAAGAATCGCAAGAAAACAATGTTAGATAATACATGATGCATATGTTATATAAAAGATATTACATGATACATGATAAAAAAGAAAGTTATTTATATGATGATCTATGCATTTTATGTTTTAGAATCCAATTAGGAAGAACATTTATGATGAAAAATAACTTGTTGCAAAAACAAGAAATGTTTATTTATATGGATTGATTTATGATAAAACATGAAATGTTATTTATATGAATCATGTCACCTACCATGAACATTTAGAACATTTATGATGAAGCATGAAACAAGAAAATTTATTTGATTGACTTATGATAAAATATGAAACATGTCATGAATATGAACCATGCTATGTATATAAAATATGTCAAGTATGCAAATCATGCCACGTATATAAATCATGCCATGTATATAAATTATGTCACATTATATGAATTATGCTATCCATATGAATCATGCCATGTATATAAATTATGTTACTTATGAATAAAAACATATGAATTATGTCATTTATGAATCATGTTATGTATATGAATAAAAATCATCATATATGAATCATGTCAAATGAAAATCATGTCATGCAAATAAGAATCACGTATAAGAATCATGTTATATAAATGGATCATGCCATGAATATGAATCATGCTATGTATATGAACCATGTCATGTATATGAACCATGTTTGTATGTGAATCATGTCATGTATGTGTATCTTGTTGCTTATATGAATTATACCATGTATATGACTTGCTTTATGATGATAGAATACTGGAACCATGACTAATTTAGGAATTTTGACATGCACATGAATATCTAGTGACTATGGAAACCTCAACAATACTATCTTATCTTAGGTAAATAACTTGGTATGATATCATGTCATAAATATTAATTCACTTTATCTTTATTAAATAAGATTATTGCCTCACTAAGTTTGTACTTAGAGTGTGTCATTTCACACGTAGGTTCTCCCAAGTAAGAATGACAAGAAGGAGCTATTAATTTGGAAAAATCAAGTTACATTAGTAATCACATGCACGTACATCTTAAATTATAAGTTTGATGTCTAGTGGGCATGTACATATATTTAGTGGATTTAAAGAGACAAATTGTTTTGTAATCTCAATTTTATAATATGTTTATGCACTATTACAAATGTATGGATATAGAAAATGGTTTACTATAAGTAGTTCTATTTTTGATATATTTAAGAATAGTTTAACCCTAATCGCGTAGAAGTTTTAAAATCAAGAAAGGGTCTAGGCAGGGTACATAGTTTTCTCCCTAAAATAAATTTTTATTTCAATAACACATTTATAAATTTTATAAAACAATCCAGGGTTAAAACTAGCTGCTATAGACTAACGTAATTTTTAATTCAAAACCGAGAAAGGGTTAAACTATAAGATAAAGTTAGTATAAAAATTTTTCAAGTCAAGTTTTCTTAACAACTTTGTAACATTTTTAGTGTATATTCGGTCTAGAGTATACGTTAAGGGTGTTACGTTTATTGGTATCAAAGCTAGGTTTAGCCGATTCTAGAGGTTAAACCGGATCAAAAGAGACTTGTTATTAAATACATGCCCCAAGGATGTCAATGATACTGATGCACTACTGTGTAACTTGATTGTGTTCCTTAATAATATGAATAATTTTCAGTAGAAATAGATGATAATAAGTATTGATGGACGACAATATATGTTTAATTATGGGAATCAAGAGAAGAAAGAAGAATGTTTAAAGTCAAGTATGCTGGCAACTAGTTAAAAGAAAAATGTTGCAGCAGTCCTAAGTTTGAATAAGGTACTCGTACTATTTATGAGTACGAGTTAGATTTTAATAGACTGAGTTGGTACGCAGTTAAATGGATGCCAGTCAAAAGGTCTCAATGTGAATGGTTTATAGAGAAGCTTTGTCCAGGGCCCAAGGAGATTATATTGGGCATGAACTTATCAAACTTCCAAGAGGTTGTGAATAGAGCGAAGGCTATGGAGAGAACCTATACATGTTTTCATTGATTCGGGCTTGATTAATATATATATTGGTACTAAGATAGTAGCACGAAGAAAGGTTTATTAGAAAATTCATAGAATTAAGTTCCCAGTAGATTTAATGGAACTTCCATTCCGTGAAATTGAAGTCATTCTTGGAATGGATTGGTTATCTGTATATGATGCAGATGTGAAATGTAAGAAGAAAAGGTTAGTATTTCAAGGATCCGATGGTTTTGAAATAACCCGGTGGAAGAAAGAACTGACTGTTTAGAGTCAGTAATTTCTATAACGACAACTCAAAGGCTGTCATACAATGGATGTGAAACATGTTTGATTTGTATGGAAGATACACAAAAGTTACCTAAAAAGATTGAAGACATTCCGACTGTAAAGGAAATTTTCTGATATATTTCCGAATGAGTTATCAGGATTACCTCCGGATAGGGAAATATAATTTGGGATTAATGTTTATCCTAGAATGAAGACGATATCAATGGTACTATATAGGATGACACCAACCGAGTTAAGGGAACTAAAGGCTCAATTACAAGAATTGCACCATAGGGGTGCTCTAGTGTTATCTGTAAAGAAGAAAGAGGGTTCCCTACGATTATGTATAGATTATCGACAATGAAATAAAGTTACCATTAAGAATAAGTATCCCTTATCAAGGATTTATTTGATCAGTTTAAAGACGTAGTAGTATTTTTTTAAAAGACAGATCTTCGATCAGGATTATTATTAGCTCAAAATCAAGTAAGAAAATGTATCACAAATAGGATTCAGAACTCGTTATGGACATTACGAGTTTCTGGTAATGCCTTTTGGACTGATGAATGCCCTTGCTGCATTCATGGACCTGATGAATAGGGTATTCCAACCCTATTTGAATCAATTTGTTGTGGTCTTCATAGATGATATTTTGGTTTATTCGAAGACTGAAGCTGAACATGACTACCATCCTCAAGTGGTACTACAAACTTTAAGAGATCAGTAGCTTTATTCTAAGCTTTCTAAATGTGAGTTCTAGTTGTCAGGAAAGTTTTGAAGGATTAAAGAAAGTTCTAACTGAAACACTAGTTCTAATTCAACTAGAACCAGGAAAAGAATATACTCTGTACAATGATGTATTTCTTTATGGTTTAAGTTGTGTGTTGATGCAAGAAGGTCGTGTCATAGCTTTTGCATCAAGGTAGCTCAAAATTTATGAAAGGAGCTAATCAACGCATGATGTTGTTGTTGATGAACCTTGGAAAGTTAGATCTAATGACTGATACTTTTAGCCAAAAGACATTGTCTGAAGGATGAGATGGTTCCTTAACGGTAGAATGTCAATTAAAGTAAACTATATTGGATTGATTCAAGGATTTACAGTCTATGGATGAAAGATGTATTGAAAAGATGAGATAAGTTGAAACTAGGAAAGTACAAGATTATGAAATTAAGTCATATGGTTGATTATATTACTGAGGTAAAGTATATGTTTTCGACAAAGTTTGCTTACTTTATTCCAGTTTGAATAGATTACTCGCTAAATAAATATGCATAACTTTATGTTCGAGAGATACTAAGACTACATGATGTCTCAGCCTCGATAGCTTCAGACAGAGACCCAAGGTTTACTTCAAGATATTGGGGTATGTTAATTCAAGCTTTAGGTACTAAATTAGATTTTAGTACAGTTTTTCATTTGCAAACAGATAAGCAGTCTGAGCGGATCATACAGATTTTGGAGGATATGTTATGAGCTTGTGTAATTGAGTTTGCGGGATCATGAGAAAAGTACTTGTTCTTAACCAAACTTGCTTATAGTAATAATTATCAAACAAGTATAAAGGTGGCATATGGAAGAAAATGCCGAACTTCTTTTAATTGATCCGAGCTACAAGATCGAAATATGTAGAATAACTCAAACGTTGGAGGAGTTGAATTAACATAAGACATGGAGGATAAAGTAAAGATTATTCAGTAAAATTTTATGGCTGCTGTGGATTGACAAAAAGGCCTGTGCAAATAAGAAGAAAAAGGATATTAATTGTGAAGTTAGAGAAAAGTGTTTCTAAAGGTTTCTCTTTGGAAGAAAGTACTAAGGTTCGGGCGGAAAGAGAAGTTTAGTCCCAGATTTATTGGGCTATATGAAGTTTAAAAAGAGTTGGACCAGTGGCTTACCAACTGGCACTACCTCCAGATATGAGTAAGATTCATTATATGTTTCACATATTCAAGCTTTGGAGGTATTGATCGGATTCTTCACATGAAAATTACTTCCGAGGAGATTGAATTGCAACCAGGTTTAACATATAAAGAGGAACTAGTGAAAATCCTAGCATACAAAGTAGAAGAATTAAGGGACAAGAAAATTTTACTGGTTAAAGTCTGGAGAAATCAAAGTCATTTGGGAAATTTAAGAGAGAATGAATAAGTAGAATCGAAGTTGTTTGAAATGAGTAAATGTTGAAAATTCGAGGATGATTTTTCTTAAGGGGGAAGAATTGTAATATCCCAATTTTGGACTAGTGACTAGAATGTATTTTTTGAAAGTTTAGGGGTTAAAGTGTGAACTTTGGAAAAGTTCAGGGACCAAAGTGTACTTTTTAAAAGTTGTGTAAGTTAACCTCAGTAAATGAATAGCTCACTTTGAAGAGTGGCATTTTAGTGTTACCCAAATTTTCATACGAGGCTTATATTATTCAAATTTGGATCGAATAAAATTGTTAAGCGTGCTCATGATAAGGAAATATTAGGATGGGTGACCTTTGGGAAGGTCCCATGAAAGTGTTTCTGATCGATATGCTGGACTCAGTAAGAGTAGAGAAAATCCGTTTGGATTATCGATAAAGGAATTCTAAGAGAAATTTTACTCTATGAAGATTTTCGATAATTATCGAAATAATAGATTGAGTTAGGAAAATTCAGTCTAAGTCCTTGGAAAAAAGGAAGTTTTATGAGATAATAGAGTTTATTTCCCTAATATGGAAATATAGAATTTTCGGAATAAATCCAATAGCTCAGAAAGGGTAAAATCGCAGTAGAAGTATTTTATGGGTATCAGTATATCGGATCGATTTGAAATTTTAAAGACAGTTCCAAAGGTTATGGAAAATTCATAAAATATTATTTTATGAATATTTTATAAATTTTGGTGGGATTCTAACTAGATTTAGTTAGAATATGATGGAGTGGTTATAAAGCTCAAAGAAAGAAAATTTGGAAATCGTATTGAGTGAAATTCGAATATTTGGATCGAATAAATGCCATAAATAAAAATCTAGGATTTTTTGGGACATGGACGGTTGGATTGGAACCAATTTGGTTCAATTTTAATGGAATGGCAATTTTTAAGTCTTGTTGTAAATAAAGTCTAGTTGAAGGGCAAATTGGACATTTGGCATGGATGGCATTTTTGAAATATTTTGAAACATTGAGGGCAACTTTGAAAGTTGAAAAACACATGGATTTTATCTTGGCCATTAGATTAAATGGGCAAAATAGTAATTTCACTATGTAAAATGAATTAAAAATTTATTTTATTTTTAATCATGTGGATTTATTTAAAAGTTGAACAAAATATCATTTTCTTCATATAAGGGCTACTCGAATAGTAAGAAGTAAAGAGGGAAAAATACCAAAAAATTTCCAAGTCCATTTTCAAGGCTTTTGATCAAGAATTCAAGCAAAGTAGTTTAAGGTAAAGTAATATACTCTTCATTCTCTATATTTTGATAGTAAAATTACATGGAATTATGAATTCAAGCAAAGTTAGGGATTGAAGAGAGAGAAATTAAGGTTTCATGGAATTTTGTAAGAATTGATGTAGTAGATGATGAATTAAGCTTCGTTCTGATAAAAACAAGCTTGAAATCAAGTTAATTTCATGTTGGAAGTTATAAACCCTATTCTTGAAATTTAAGGGTTTGTTAGGGGTTTGAGAATTGATGATGATATTAAAGGATTTAAGTTGTTTGAAGCTTTATGTTGATGTTAGAAACTTAATTTTGATGTTAGAATAAAGAATTTCCCCAAGTGAATTTCTAGGGATCATTTCGAAAAGATTGAGAAAATAAGGGGAAATTATTAAAAAAATTATTTTTACATTGGAATGGATGCGTTGTGATTGAAATGGCTTGATTTAATGATTAGGGATCAAAATGAAATTTTTTGAAAGATGAAGGACCAATTCGAAAATTTAGGAAAAAATTAAAGATTGGTCTTGAATTTATGGAAAATTGATAGAATTGAATATTTGAGTATGTTATGAAAATAAAGGGGTTGAAATGACAAGAAAGGAAAATTTAAGGACCTTTTCGAAGATAAAGAATTTAGTGAAGGACCAAGTTGAATAAAGTTGAAAGTTGAAGGAAAATTTATAAGGATGTTAGAAATAAATAAATGGTTAATTTTACATGAATTTATGTACAAAAGTGAAGTAGTGACTAATATGTCACTTTTATAAAGTTTGAAGACTAAAAAGGTAATAGTCCAAAATGAGTGATTAATTATGGAAATTGTTCAAATTAGGCTCGAACAATTGTTTAATGTTCAAAATGGTCACTAAAGACCTAGGGACCATTTTGGCAATGATGTAAAGTGTTGGGAAAATTTTATATTCGAATAGTTATGTTTAAGAATCAAGTTAGCAATGTTAGATTTAAATTTATCGCAAGAAAAAAGATGCATATGCTCGATTGGCCTTATACAGTTCTGTTCTAAAAGATATCAAAGGAGAACCAGTGATAAAAAAGAAAGATAAGAATCTCGAGTAAGCTTAGTGAGGCATACTATTCATGGCCCAGGTGATTGCATTTATATGTTTTAGAATCCAATTAGGAAGACTTGCGAATAGTCGACCTTAAATTAAAATGATACTGCATTATTTGTAAAAAACCTAACTTGTTGCAAACTTCATGTAGAATACGAGGTAAAAATTTATTTTGCATAATGGCAATGCATGTCTATACATGGAATATGGATATTAATAACAAGATAATACATGATACAGATGTTATATGGTTACATGATACATGAAATGTTATTTATATGATGATCTATGCCTACCATGAACATTTATGATGAAGCATGAAACAAGAAATGTTTATTTATTTGATTGACTTATGATAAAAGAATCATGTTACGTATATGAAACATGTTATGAATATGAACCATGCTATGTATATGAAATATGTCAAGTATACGAATCATGCCACGTATATAAATCATGACATGTACATGAATTATGCCAAGTATACAAGGTATGTCACATATATAAGAAATATGCTATCCATATGAATCATGCCATGTATATAAATTATGTTACTTGTATGAATTATGCCATGCATATGAATTATGTCATTTACACGTATCATGTTATGTATATGAATAAAAACACGTATATGAATCATGTCTCGTATGAAAATCAAGTCATGCAAATAAAATATGCCACGTATAAGAATCATGTTATATAAATGGATCATGCCATGAATATGAATCATGCTACATATATGAACCATGTCATGTATATGAATCAGGTTTAGTATGTGAATCATGTTGCTTATGTGAATTATACCATGTATATGACTTGCTTTATGATGATAGAGCACTGGAACCATGGTTAATTTAGGAATTTATTACATGCACATGAATATCTAGTGACTATGGAAACCTCGATAGTAGTATCCTATCTTAGGTAAAGAACTTGATATGATATCATGTGATAAATATTAATTCACTTTATGTTTATTAAATAAGATTATTGCCTCACTAAGTTCGTACTTAGCGTGTGTTATTTCACACGTAGGTTCTCCCAAGTAAAATGACAAGAAGGAGCTATTAATTTAGAAAAATCAAGTTACATTAGTAATCACGGTACGTACATCTTAAATTATAAGTTTGATGTCTAGTGGGCATGTACATATATGTAGTGGATTTAAAGAGACAAACTATTTTGTAATCTCAATTTTATAATATGTTTATGCACTATTACATATGTATGAATATAGAAAACGGTTTACTATAAGTAGTTATATTTTTGATATAGTTAAGAATAGTTTAACCCTAATCACGTAGAAGTTTTAAAATCAAGAAAGGGTCTAGGCAGGGTACATAGTTTTCTCCCTGAATTATATATTTTTTTCAATAACATATTTATAAATTTTTTAAAACAATTCAAGGTTAAAACTAGTTGCTATAGACTAACGCAGTTTTTAATTCAAAACCGAGAAAGGGTTAAACTATAAGATAAAGTTAGTATAAAAAAATTCAAGTCAATTTTTCTTAACAAATCTGTAACATCTTTAGTGTATATTCGGTGTACGAGTATACGTTAAGGGTGTTACAGTTAAAATTCCAATGGGTCCACTATAAAGCCCATTTAGACATGCACACATTAAATCCCAACAAAACGGAAGAAAAATAAGATTAAATCACACTTTATGAATTAAAATGTTTAGTTATGGGCTTTTGAACATAATTATACAGCTTAACCTCTTTTTCAAAACTTTCTACTCGGTTAAAATTCCAGCTTGTGCACTATAAAGCACATTTAGACACGCACGCCTTAAACCCCAACAAAATAGGTGAAAATAAGATTAAATCATATTTTATTAATTAAAATATTTATTTATGGTCTTTTGAACATGATTATATAGCTTAACCTCATTATCAAAAATTTTTACTCGATTAAAATTCCAACGGGTCCACTGTAAAGCCCATTTAGGCATGCACGCCTTGCACACAACAAAACAATCACAAAACAAGATTAAATAAAATTTTAAGAGTTAAAATATTTGATTATATGCTTTTGATTATGTTTATATAGCTTAACCTCCATTTTAGAACTTTTTACTCGGTTAAAATTCCAAAGGGTCCACAGTAAAGCCCATTTAGACATTCACGCTTTAAACTTCAACAAAATGGCCGCAAAATAAGATTACATCAAATTTTATGAGTTAAAAATATTTAGTTATGGGCTTTTGAACATGATTATATAGCTTAGCCTCAATTATATAACTTTTCACTAGGTTAAAATTCTAACGGGTCCACTATAAAGCCCATTTAGACATGCACGCATTAAATCCCAACAAAACGGAAGAAAAATAAGATTAAATCACATTTTCTGAATTAAAATATTTAGCTAAGGGATTTTGAACATGATTTTACAGCTTAACCTCATTTTCAAAACTTTTTACTCGGTTAAAATTCCAAAGGGTCCACTGTAAAAGCCCATTTAGACATACACGTCTTAAACCCCAACAAAACGGCTGCAAAATAAGATTAAATCAAAATTTATGATTTTAATTATTTATTTATGGGCTTTTGAATATGATTATATAGCTTAACGTCAATTTCAAAACTTTTTACTCGGTTAAAATTCCAACAGGTCCACTATAAAGCCCATTTACACATGCATGCCTAAAACCAACAAAACGGCCACAAAATAAGATTAAATAAAATTTTATGAGTTAAAATATTTGATTATGTGCTTTTGATTATGATTGTATAGCTTAACCTCAATTTTAGAACTTTTTACTCGGTTAAAATTCCAATGGGTCCATAGTAAAGCCTATTTAGACATGCACTCCTTAAACCCCAACAAAATGGCCGCAAAATAAGATTAAATCAAATTTTATGAGTTAAAATATTTAGTTATGGGCTTTGATCATGATTATATAGCTTAACCTCTTTTTTAGAAATTTTTATTCGGCTAAAATTCCAACGGGGCCACTGTAAAGCCCACTTAGACATGCACGCCTTACACACAACAAAACGGGCACAAAATAGGATTAAATCAAATTTTATGAGTTAAAATATTTGATTATGGGGTTTTGAATATGATTATGTACCTTAACCTCAATTTTAGAACTTTTTACACAGTTAAAATTCCAACGGGTCCACTATAAAGCATATTTAGACTTTCACGCCTTAAATCCCAACAAAACGGAATAAAAATAAGATTAAATCATATTTTATGAATTAAAATATTTTTTATGGTCTTTTGAACATGATTATACAGCTTAACCTCAATTTTATAACTTTTTACTCGGTTAAAATTCCAACGGGTCCACTATAAAGCCTATTTAGACATGTACGCCTTAAACCCAACCAAACGACCACAAAATAAGATTAAATCAAATTTTATTAGTTAAAATATTTGATTATGGACTTTATATTATGATTATATAGCTTAACATCAATTTTAGAACTTTTTACTCTTGGTTAAAATTCCAACGCGTACACTGTAAAGCCTATTTAGACATTCACGCCTATTTAGTTATGGGCTTTTGAACATGATTATACAGCTTAACCTAAATTTTAGAATTTTTTACTCTGTTAAAATTCCAACGGGTCCACTAAAAACCCATTAATACATGCACGCCTTAAACCCAACAAAACAACCACAAAATAAGATTAAATCAAAATTTATCATTTAAAATATTTTGACTATGGGCTTTTGAATATGATTATATAGCTTAACCTCTTTTTCAGAACTTTTTACTTGGTTAAAATTCCAATGGGTCCATTATAAAGTTCATTTCGTCATGCACGCCTTAAACCCAAACAAAACAAATGAAAAAATAAGACTAAATCACATTTTATGAATTAAAAAATTTAGTTTTGGGCTTTTGAATGGGTCGACTATAAAGCCCATTCAGACATGCATGCCTTAAAACCCAACAAAATGGCCGCAAAATAAGATTCAATCAAATTTTATGGATTGAAATATATAGTTAAGGTCTTTTGAACATGATTCTACAACTTAATCTCAATTTTAGAAATTTTTACTCGGCTAAAATTCCAATAGGGTCCACTATAAAGCCTATTTAGACAAGCACGCCTTAAACCCAACAAAATGTCCACAAAATAAGATTGAATCAAATTTTATGAGTAAAAATATTTGATTATGGGCTTTTGAATATTATTATATAGCTTAACCTCTTTTTCAAAAAATTTTACTCGGTTAAAATTCCAACGGGTCCACTATAAAGCCCATTGAGACATGTACGCCTTAAACCCCAGCAAAAAGGCCGAAAAATAAGATTAAAAAAATTTTTATGTGTTAAAATATTTGATTATGGGTTGTTGAATAAGATTATATAGCTTAACCTCAATTTTAGAACTTTTTACTCGGTTAAAATTTCAAAGGGTCTGCTGTAAAGCCCCCTCAGACATTTTATGACTTAAAATATTTAGTTATGGCCTTTTGAACATGATTATATAGCTTAACCTTATTTTCAAAAAATTTTACTCGGTTAAAATTTCAACGGGTCCACTATAAAGCCCATTTAGACATGCACACATTAAACCCAACATAACAACCACAAAATAAGATTAAATAAAAATTTTTGAGTTAAAATATTTGATTATGTACTTTTGATTATGATTATATAGCTTAACCTCAATTTTAGAACTTTTACTCAGTTAAAATTCCAACGGGTCCACTATAAAACCCATTTAGACATGTACGCCTTTAACCTCATTTTTAGAAATTTTTATTCAGTTAAAATTCCAATGGGTCCACTATAAAGCCCACGTAGACATGCACGCATTAAAACCCAACAAAATGGCCAAAAAATAAGATTAAATAAAATTTTACGAATTAAAATATTTAGTTATGGACTTTTGAACATGATTATAGAGCTTAACCTTATTTTCAAAAATTTTTACTCGGTTAAAATTTCAACGGGTCAACTGTAAAGCCCATAAGACATGCACGCCTTAAACCCAACAAAACGTCCACAAAATAAGATTAAATAAAATTTTATGAGTTAAAATATTTGATTATGTACTTTTGATTATGATTATATAGCCTAACTTGAATTTTAGAACTTTTTACTTGGTTATAATTCCAACGGGTCCATTTAGACATGCACGCCTTAAACCCCATCAAAATGGCCGCAAAATAAGATTAAATCAAATTTTATGAATTAAAATATTTAGTTATGGGCTTTTGAACATGATTAAATAGCTTAACCACTTTTTTAGAAATTTTTACTTGATTAAACTTCCAACAGGTCCACTGTAAAGCACATTTAGGCATGCAAGCCTTAAACCCAAGAAAACGGCCAAAAAATAAGATTTAATCAAATTTTATGAGTTAAAATATTTGATTATGGGCCTTTGAGTATTATTATATAGCTTAAACTAATTTTTAGAACTTTTTACTCGGTTAAAATTCCAACGGGTCCACTATAAAGCCCATTTAGACATGCACGCCATAAACCCCAAAAAACGGCCAAAAAATAAGATTAAATAAAATTTTATGTGTTAAAATATTTGATTATGGGCTGTTGAATATGATTATATAGCTTAACCTCAAGTTTAGAACATTTTACTAGGTTAATTTTTCAATGGGTCCACTGTAAAGCCCCTTAAACATTTTATGACTTAAAATATTTAGTTATGGCCTTTTGAACATGATTATATAGCTTAACCTAATTTTCAAAAAAATTTACTCAGTTAAAATTTCAACTGATCCACTATAAAGCCCATTTAGACATGCATGCCTTAAACCCAACAAAACGACCACAAAATAAGATTAAATAAAATTTTTTGAGTTAAAATATTTGATTATGTACTTTTGATTATTATTATATAGCTTAACCTCAATTCTAGAACTTTTACTCGGTTAAATTTCCAGGGGTCCACTGTAAAGCCCATTTAGACATGTACGCCTTTAACCTCATTTTTAGAAATTTTTATTAGGTTAAAATTCCAATGGGTCCACTATAAAGCCCATTAGACATGCACGCCTTAAAACCCAACAAAATAGCCACAAAATAAGGTTAAATCAAATTTTACGAATTAAAATATTTAGTTATGGTCTTTTGAACTTGATTATATAGCTTAACCTCATTTTCAAAATTTTTTACTCGGTTAAAATTTTAACGGGTCCACTATAAAGCCCATAAGACATGCACGCCTTAAACCCAACAAAACGACCACAAAATAAGATTAAAAAAATTACGAGTTAAAATATTTGATTTGCACTTTTGATTATGATTATATAGCTTAACTTCAATTTTATAAGTTTTTACTCGGTTATAATTCTAACGGGTCCACTCTAAAGCCCATTTAGACATGCACGCCTTAAACCCCATCACAATGGCCGCAAAATAAGATTAAATCAAATTTTATGAACTAAAATTTTAGTTATGGGCTTTTGAACATGATTAAATAGCTTAACCTTTTTTCAGAAATTTTTACTTGATTAAAATTCCAAGAGGTCCACTATAAAGCACATTTAGGCATGGCGCATTAATCCCAAGAAAACAACCACAAAATAAGATTTAATCAAATTTTTTGAGCTAAAATATTTGATTATGGGCTTTTGAATATTATTATCTAGATTAACCTCAATTTTAGAACTTTTACTCAGTTAAAATTCCAACGGGTCCACTATAAAACCCATTTAGACATGTACGCCTTTAACCTCATTTTTAGAAATTTTTATTCAGTTAAAATTCCAATGGGTCCACTATAAAGCCCACGTAGACATGCACGCATTAAAACCCAACAAAATGGCCAAAAAATAAGATTAAATAAAATTTTACGAATTAAAATATTTAGTTATGGACTTTTGAACATGATTATAGAGCTTAACCTTATTTTCAAAAATTTTTACTCGGTTAAAATTTCAACGGGTCAACTGTAAAGCCCATAAGACATGCACGCCTTAAACCCAACAAAACGTCCACAAAATAAGATTAAATAAAATTTTATGAGTTAAAATATTTGATTATGTACTTTTGATTATGATTATATAGCCTAACTTGAATTTTAGAACTTTTTACTTGGTTATAATTCCAACGGGTCCATTTAGACATGCACGCCTTAAACCCCATCAAAATGGCCGCAAAATAAGATTAAATCAAATTTTATGAATTAAAATATTTAGTTATGGGCTTTTGAACATGATTAAATAGCTTAACCACTTTTTTAGAAATTTTTACTTGATTAAACTTCCAACAGGTCCACTGTAAAGCACATTTAGGCATGCAAGCCTTAAACCCAAGAAAACGGCCAAAAAATAAGATTTAATCAAATTTTATGAGTTAAAATATTTGATTATGGGCCTTTGAGTATTATTATATAGCTTAAACTAATTTTTAGAACTTTTTACTTGGTTAAAATTCCAACGGGTCCACTATAAAGCCCATTTAGACATGCACGCCATAAACCCCAAAAAACGGCCGAAAAATAAGATTAAATAAAATTTTATGTGTTAAAATATTTGATTATGGACTGTTGAATATGATTATATAGCTTAACCTCAATTTTGAACTTTTTACTAGGTTAAAATTTCAATGGGTCCACTGTAAAGCCCCCTTAAACATTTTATGACTTAAAATATTTAGTTATGGCCTTTTGAACATGGTTATATAGCTTAACCTAATTTTCAAAAAAATTTACTCGGTTAAAATTTCAACGGATCCACTATAAATCCTATTTAGACATGCATGCCTTAAACCCAACAAAACGACCACAATATAAGATTAAATAACATTTTTTGAGTTAAAATATTTGATTATGTACTTTTGATTATTATTATATAGCTTAACCTCATTCTAGAACTTTTACTCGGTTAAATTTCCAGCGGGTCCACTGTAAAGCCCATTTAGACATGTACGCCTTTAACCTCTTTTTTAGAAATTTTTATTAGGTTAAAATTCCAATGGGTCCACTATAAAGCCCATTAGACATGCACGCCTTAAAACCCAACAAAATAGCCACAAAATAAGGTTAAATCAAATTTTACGAATTAAAATATTTAGTTATGGTCTTTTGAACTTGATTATATAGCTTAACCTCATTTTCAAAAATTTTTACTCGGTTAAAATTTTAACGGGTCCACTATAAAGCCCATAAGACATGCACGCCTTAAACCCAACAAAACGACCACAAAATAAGATTAAAAAAATTACGAGTTAAAATATTTGATTTGCACTTTTGATTATGATTATATAGCTTAACTTCAATTTTATAACTTTTTACTCGGTTATAATTCTAACGGGTCCACTCTAAAGCCCATTTAGACATGCACGCCTTAAACCCCATCACAATGGCCGCAAAATAAGATTAAATCAAATTTTATGAACTAAAATTTTAGTTATGGGCTTTTGAACATGATTAAATAGCTTAACCTTTTTTCAGAAATTTTTACTTGATTAAAATTCCAAGAGGTCCACTATAAAGCACATTTAGGCATGGCGCATTAATCCCAAGAAAACAACCACAAAATAAGATTTAATCAAATTTTTTGAGCTAAAATATTTGATTATGGGCTTTTGAATATTATTATCTAGATTAACCTCATTTTCAGAACTTTTTACTCGGTTAAAATTCCAACGGGTCCACTATAAAGCCCATTTAGACATGCACGCCTTAAACCCCAACAAAACGGTCGAAAAGTAAGATTAAATAAAATTTTATGTGTTAAAATATTGATTATAGACTTTTGAAAATGATTATATATCTTAACCTCAATTTTAGAACTTTTTACTCGGTTAAAATTTTAACGGGTCCACTGTAAAGCCCCCTTAGACATTTTATGACTTAAAATATTTAGTTATCGCCTTTTGAACATGATTATATAGCTTACCTTATTTTCAAAAAAATTTACCTAGTTAAAATTCCAACGGGTCCACTATAAAGCCCATTTAGACATGCACGCCTTACACCCAACAAAACGACCGCAAAATAAGATTAAATAAATTTTTTGAGTTAAAATATTTGTTTTTGTACTTTTGATTATGATTATATAGCTTAACCTCAATTTTAGAACTTTTTACTTGGTTAAAATTCCAACGGGTCCACTGTAAAGCCCATTTAGACATGTGTGCCTTTAACCTCATTTTGAGAAATTTTTATTCGGTTAAAATTCCAATGGGTCCACTATAAAGCCCTTGTAGACATGCACGCCTTAAAATCCAACAAAATGGCCACAAAATAAGATTAAATAAAATTTTATAAAATATAGCTTAACCTTATTTTCAAAAATTTTTACTCGGTTAAAATTTCAACGAGTCAACTGTAAAGCCCATAAGACATTCACGCCTTAAACCCAACAAAACGACCACAAAATAAGATCAAATAAAATTTTATGAGTTAATATATTTGATTATGTGCTTTTGATTATGATTATATAGCTTAACCTCAATTTTAGAACTTTTTATTCGGTTATAATTCTAACGGATCCACTGTAAAACCCATTTAGACATGCACACCTTAAACCCCATCAAAATGGCCACAAAATAAAATTAAATAGTATTTTTTGAATTAAAATATTTAGTTATGGGCTTTTGAACATGATTAAATTGCTTAACATTTTTTTCAAAAAAATTTACTTGATTAAAATCTCAACAGGTCCACTGTAAAGCATATTTAGGCATGCATGCCTTAAGCCTAAGAAAACATCCACAAAATAAGATTAAATAAATTTTTATGAGTTAAAATATTTGATTATGGAATTTTGATTATGATTATATAGATTAAACTCAATTTTAGAACTCGGCTAATATTCCAACGGGACCACTATAAAGCTCATTTAGACATGCACGCCATAAACCCAAACAAAACGGCCAAAAATAAGATTAAATCACATTTATGATTTAAAATATTTATTTATGGGCTTTTTAACTTGATTATATAGCTTAAACTCATTTTCATAACTTTTGACTCAGTTAAAATTCCAACGAGTCCATTATAAAGCCCATTTAGACATGCACTCCTTAAACAATAACAAAACGGACGAAAAATAAGATTAAAGCATATTTTATGAATTAAAATATTTAGTTATGGGTTTCGGAACTTGATTATATAGATTAACCTCATTTTTTAGAAATTTTTACTCGGTTAAAATTCCAACTGGTCCATTATAAAGCCCATTTAAACATGCAACGCCTTAAAACCCAAAAAATGGCCTCAAAATAAGATTAAATGAAATTTTTGTATTAAAATATTTAGTTATGGGCTTTTGAAAATGATTATATAGATTAACCTCAATTTTAGAACTTTTTACTCGCTTAAAATTCTAACGGGTCCAATGTAAAGCCTATTAAGACATGCACGCCTTAAACCCCAACAAGAAGGCCGAAAAATATGATTAAATCAAATTTTATGACTTAAAATATTTGATTATGGGCTGTTGAATATGATTATATATCTTAACCTAAATTTTAAAACTTTTTACTCGGTTAAAATTCCAACGAGTCCACTGTAAGGCCCCCCACTTAAACATGCACGCCTTAAACCCCAACAAAATGGCCGCAAATTAAGATTAAATCAAATTTTATGAATTAAAATATTTTTTTGGGCTTTTGAACATGATTATATAGCTGAACGTCATTTTTTAGAAATTTTTACTTGGTTAAAATTCCAACGGGTCCACTACAAAGCCCATTTAGACATGCACGCCTTAAACCCGACAAAAGATACATAAAATAAGATTAAATAAAATTTTATGAGTTAAAATATTTGATTACGGGCTTTTGATTATGATTGTATAGCTTAACCTAAATTTTAGAACATTTTACTCGGTTAAAATTCCAACGAGTCCCTGTAAAGCCTTTTTGACATGCACGCATTAAACCCCAACAAAATAGCTGTAAAGTAAGATTTAATCAAATTTTATGAATTAAAATAATTATTTATGGGATTTTGAACTTGATTATACAACTTAAACTCATTTTTAGAACTTTTTACTCGGTTAAAATTCCAACGGGTCCACAGTAAAGCCCATTTAGACATACATACCTTAAACCCCAACAAAACAGCCTAAAAAATAAGATTAAATCACATTTTATGACTTAAAATATATATTTATGGGATTTTGATCATGATTATATAGCTTAACCTCATTTTTAGAAATTTGTACTCGATTAAAATCCAACGGGTCCACTATAAAGCCTATTTAGACATGCACGCCTTAAACCCAACAAAATGACCACAAAATAAGATAAAATAAAATTTTATGAGTTATACATTTGATTATAGGCTTTTGAACATGATTGTATAGCTTAACCTCATATTTAGAACTTTTTACTCGGTTAAAATTTCAAAGGGTCCACTATAAAGCCCATTTAGACATGCACGCCTTAAACCCCAACAAAATGAATGAAAAATAAGATTAAGTCAAATTTTTTGAATTAAAATATTTATTTATGGATTTTTAAACATGATTATATATCTTAACCTCATTTTTAGATATTTTTACTTGGTTAAAATTCCAACGGGTCCACTATAAAGCCTATTTAGACATGCACGCCTTAAACCCCAACAAAACGGATGAAAAATAAGATTAAATCAAATTTTATGAATTAAAATTTTTTATGGGTTTTTGAACATGATTATATAGATTAACCTAATTTTTAGAAAATTTTACTCGGTTAAAATTCCAACGGGTCCACTATAAAGCTCATTTAGACATGCACACCTTAAAACCCAACAAAACGGAAGCAAAATAAGATTAAATCAAATTTTTGGATTAAAATATTTAGATATGGGCTTTTGAACATGATTATATAGCAAGTCCTAAGGTGATCATACTAGTTATGTTGTGGATTAGAGCTCAATCGGGCATCGAATTGACATCCAATTGCTCGAATTTGCATTTTAAGGACTAAAATGCAATTTTTGACAATTAAGAGTACTTGTGAAATTAAAGTTATCAATCCTTAATTAGTCATATTTTATACTATCATGTTAAATATCAGCTTAAAATAACCATCCAAACTCATTTATTTGCATAAACAAGAAACAGGGACTCAATGGCAAAGAAAACAAACTTCAGATAGTGTGCCATAGCTCCTCATCTTTTAGCACCACTATTCGATTCTTGAAACACAAAACTCCTTCATCACTGAAAAAAATCTGTCTCGTTACCATCCAAGATGTCATTGACCTCCGATGCATAAGAATTATCATACAGTTGCTTCTTAATCAACTGCAACAACGATGGCTTTATTTGCAACTCAGCCAACAACCCACCATCTCGCGTTACACTCAACCGAGAAAACATCACCCTCAACTCAACCACAACCTTTTTACTCAAAGCATCAGCTACCGCGTTAGCCTTACCTGGATGATACTCGATTGTTAGATCGTAATTGTTAAGCAACTCCAACCATCATCGTTTCCTAAGATTCAACTCTTTTTGTGACATCAAGTATTTCCAACTTTTGTGATCCGTGTACACAGTACACTTCTCACCATAAAGATATTGTCGTCAAATCTTCAACGCAAACACCACTACAACAAGCTCAATATCGTGCGTAGGATAGTTGCGTTGTTCACCTTCAATTGTCTAGATGCATAAGCGACAACCCTTTCCTCTTGCATCAGAGCACACCCCAAACCCACATAAGATGCGTCGCTATACACGACAAACTCCTTCCCTGACTCAGGTTGAATCAAGATTGGAGCTTGCGTCAAAGCTTCCTTCAGCTTGTCAAAAGCTTGTTGTCTACCTTTTGTCCACTCAAAACTCACATCTTTCTACAACAACTTCGTCAAAGGTGCAGCAATCTTCGAAAAACCATCCACGAAGCATCATAATATCATGCTAACCCTAGAAAGCTACGAACCTTTGATACCGACTTTGGTTGCTTCCAATTCACAACAACTTCATTTTTTTGCAGATCCACGCGAATACCTTTAGCTAAAACAACTTGACCGAGGAACACTACTTGCTTGATCCAAAACTCACACTTACTCAGCTTAGCATAAAGCTTATTGTCCAATAGAACTTGCAACACAATCCATAAGTGTCGATCAAGATCTTTCTCGGTATGAGAGTACACAAGGATGCCATCGATGAACACTACCACAAATTGATCCAAGAATTCATGGAACACCCAATTCATCATATCCATGAATGTTGCCGGTGCATTTGTCAACCCAAATGGCATCGCCAAGAACTCATAATGCCCATAACACGTATGAAAAGATCTCTTCGGCACATCTTTATCCTTCACCTTCAACTGATAATACCCCGACCTCAAATCAATATTGGAAAACACCGTCGCACCTCGAAACTGATCAAACAAATCATCAATCCTTGGCAAAGGATACTTGTTCTTAATCGTCAACTTATTCCGTTTCCGATAATCAATGTACATCCTCAACGTGCCATCTTTCTTTTCCACAAATAACAACGTTGTTGCCGACGATGACACACTAGGCTGAATGAAACCACAATCCAACAACTCCTGTAATTGTGTCTTCAACTTTTTAACTCTTTCGGTGCCATGCAATAGGGTGCAATCGACACTGGAGCCGTATCCGTGTATGTCTCAATGCAAAACTCCACTTCCTTATTCGGCGATAAACCTGACAACTCTTTCGGAAACACCTCCAGAAAATCACAAATAGTGCGAATATCTTGGGCACACACTTTCTTCGTATTCGAGTTCATAACATAAGCTAGGTATGCTTGACCCCAAGATTCCATCATCTTTCGCGCTTCCAAAGCTGAAACAACATTGGACAAGAACTTGACATTCTTGCCCACAACCACCACTTCGTAATCCTCAGCAAGCCTCAACGAAACTTGTTTAGTCTCAAAATCAACCACAGCCCGATGTTCAGACAACCAATCTATCTCCAAGATTACATCAAAACCATGAAATGGTAACTCTATCAGGTCAACCGCAAGCACATACCATTGAACCATCAAAGGACATTTCATATACAACCTCCTAGCAACTACCATCTCCCCAAAGGAACTAGTTACCCTCATACCAACATCTAAAACTTCTACAGGTATATCAAGCAAGTAAGCATGTTTGTGCAGGATATATGAATGCGTAGAGCCAAAATCTATCAAAGAAAGCAATGGTATGGACTGCAAAGTAAATGTACCTACAATCACATCAGTATCATTCCTTCCAACACGATGGCGCAAACTCTCGCCGGTCCACCACCCTCAGGCTGAACCACTACGGTACGAGCAACTACCATCTGACCATCATCTTTACGCTGGAAATGTCCATGATCGTGCCCACGGCCTCTATATGGCAAAACAGCTGGTGCAAGAGCCTAACCTTTCCTAGCTAACTGCAGACAATCACGCCTAATATGATCTCATGATCAACAGTTCAAACACGTACCCAGGGCACCCCAACACTCCCCTAAATGCCTCATACCACAACGCCTACACCCGGATACTCCAGCATAGGTATTCTGATCTTGTAGACCTCGCCCAGCATTTCTTCCACCACACCTCTAATCTGGTCGGTACCTCCTATCTCTATGCTTCTTGTAACGATCTCGGCCAACATCTGACTCAGCATGCCTCTTCCCAACAAAAGAACTCTCAAAATGAGTAGACAACCCCAAATTCTATTCTATATTCTTTGCTCGAAAAACTAGGACATCAAACTCTATATAGTCGGTAGCCAACATGTATGTTTTTACCTCCTTGATCAACCCATAATAGAACCGGTCGTAACGTTGTTGCTCATCAGCAACTAGCTCAAGAGCATACTTGCTCAACCGGACAAACTGGATCTCATACTCAGAAACAAATATGTTTCCCTGCTCTAAATCCATAAACTCCTTTTTCTTCTCATCTCGATAACGAGTTCCCAAATACTTCTTGCAGAAAGCAGCATAAAAGAATTCTCATGTTACATCAGTAGGTGCCACACCCGCAACAACAGTTGTCCACCAACTGTAAGAATCACCCTACAGCGACGACACTATACAACCCAGCTTGCGAACATCTGAACAAACTATCTGGCCCAAAATCGTCTCAGTGCTAGCAAACCACTCCCCAGCTGCTTTAAGAGCTAAACCTCTAAACTTAGTACCACCTAGGCTACACAGGCGCTCTAAAGGTAGTTCGATATTCATAGCTACAAGAACCGGTGCAGGTACTTGCACTCTAGACATGGCCGCCTGAAAAGCTCTTGTCATCGCTTGGATTAACGGTGTCATGTCACAAAAAATAGGTCCTTGTGGTGCCTAAAGGGCACTACTCTCAACTCCAACACCAGCAGGAGAAAGCGGTGGAGGAGGAGGCAACTCTTTATCTTGTCTATTCACTACACTCCCCATATGTGCTATCGTTTCTCGTCTCGGTCCCATTCATAAAAATATGAGTTTAAAACATGATAATGCAATAAAACAAAACAATTAGGCCAGTTTGTAGCTAGAATCCAAGTCACTCTTGTATAAAGACAAAATCATTTAACTCTAGTAGTAATAAGTCAATGTGTCCCCAAGCTAAACACCTCAAACATTTCACATATCAAACATAATCTAACAATTCCAAACACCGTGCATAACACTCAGCGAAAACATTCATCACTAATATATCAAACAACCATAACCCACCTCCCAACAATCAAAACCTGGCTCTGATACCAATAAATGTAACCCCCTTGACCCGGTCTAGTCACAATACTGAACCGATCGAGCTACATTAGGGTAAGCCGAGACAAACCCAGAAGATTTACTTTGAAATGGTCCACTTTTTCCTTTTATCTTATCTAAATGCATTTTTAAGTCCTAAGGTGATCATACTGGTTATGGTGTGGGTTACAACTCAATCGGTCGTCTAACTGACATCCATTTGCTCAAATTTGCATTTTAGGGACTAAAATGCAATTTCAGACAATTAAGATGATACTTGTGAAATTAAAGTTACCAATCCTTAATTAGTCATATTTCATACTATCAAGTTAAATCTCATATTAAAATAACTATCCAAACTTATTTAATTGCATAAACAAGAAACATTGACTAAATTGCAAAGAAAAAACTTCAGAAAGCATCATAAATTGATTTAAAGACTGGCGTACAGGGCTCTTCTGTACGCAACAGGGTTAAAATACGAAGACGTAGCGATACAATCCTCAAGCTATCAGTACGGATATGTGTTCTAAAAAATGTGGAATTCCAGTAGTTAAAGGTCATACCGATATGGCTACCCATGTACTAAAACCAGGCTTTATTTATCAGCTATGTGTATCGATACAGTTACCAGGCGTATCAGTATACCTAGGAAAATTTTCCCAGATTGAGCCGAGTTAGGTCCCCGCGTACCGATTCCTCAGGACCCGTACCTGTACGGACAGACCTGTAATGACCTCTTGGTGCAACATATGATACTTTGGCTCAAACTAAAACACTCAAAACAACCTATAAACACCATATAACTTCACAATCATCAATTTCTCAAAGATAGCAGCATGGTAGAAGATAATTCTCAATATGGCATAATCAAGACAAATCCCTATAGGCATGATTTCTACCCAAGCATTCATAATGTTTCCCAACCCCTCAACCAAGCCTTAAGCATCATACAATTCCAAAACATCAAACCAAACTTATACAAACAAGGAGTATCCAAAATAAACCTCCCAATTACAACTTGGTCATATTGTTTTTTATTACTACTTAGTATTTATAAAATCATACTTTGAAATGTCTCAATTCTTGAATCCTCTCTTGCGCGCTTGCTGTTCGTAAAAGTCTATTTCTCTGCATTGATGAGAAAGGAGAGCGTAAGCTATAAGCTTAGTGAGGGAATCTCTAAAACACTCATCAATGAAATTTAAATCATTTTAATTCAAAACAAGTGCATATGTCTCATGGCAAAATCATCTCATGCTTCTATAATCTCTTTCAAATGCACATTTAAAATCATTTACAACACATGTATCATGGATTTCATCTTTATCTCAATTTAAGCGTCAAATGCCAAAATCTCTATATATAGAGCTTAAAGAGCATCTCATGTATAAACCATATTATACAAACATAATCCACTTCTCATGATACATTAACTAGTATATTGGCTTTCAAGTAACTCAAAACAAGTTCCAAACCATTTACAAAAACCTATCGGATACACGGATTTCTTGAGTGGTTCCCACAACCACTTCACATACATTCCTCAATTGGAGCAACGGAATATTTCCCACCTTAACTGTTCAAACCGAAGCAACGAAACATTTACCACCTTAACAGTTTGGATGTATAAATCCATCAGTGGGAGAAAACAGAACATTTACCCATCTCGACCGCTGTGGCTCTCATGGTGGAGTCAACGATACAGTCACAACCCCTCAACACATATGAGGTGGCTTTTTATAGTGCACTTTAAACTCTATGGCTAGCTAAGTATATTCGATAACATTTTAATCACAGCCACTTGCCAATATACTCAATAAGATAACATTATCTCACTGTTTTACATATGCATAAAGTCAATCTAATTTCAAACATGCTAAACCATTCTTTATAGTATTCTCGAAAATACTTTCACAAATCATGTTTCATTCTCAATAATCATCATATATGATCTTTTGCAACATCTTTCATTTCTAAAACATGCATAATACAGTGAGTAATCAAAACTATAAATATGTGCATGAGATTATATTTTGCAATACTGAAAACGAGAGAGAGCTCAACCAATACTTACTTCTGAGCTTAGATAAATGTTTCAAAATTATTCTAAACTCCCACAAATTCTTTCAAAACCACTTTAGAGCAGTAAAACACGTTTCCACTCACCGACAACCCAAAGCTCGCTAGCCGATACGCGATCAAGCCTTCGAAGCTTCCGCAACCTCTCCAAACGCTAAAGGATTCAACTCCCCTATTTTACCCAAACAAAAAATAGAGGATTAATGCACTTCCATGCATCTCAAATCCCCATCAAACAACAAACACAACTTTGCCTCACTTAGATCCATAAACGCCTCCCTAAAGCAATCGAAAACATCATCACACCTCAACTAAACAAAGCCTAGCAAAAACCTATTGATTCTAACATCTTAACAACATCAATTAACATCCAAAAACATCCTAAACACGTCATTATACCTCTAGCAACACCAGAATCACATCAAAAACCAACTATAAACAACCTAGAAAATTAGCAATTCACATAGTTTTGGGATTCCTTTAATTAACCTCTTCTTTTAACATTAAAACACATCTTATAAGATATCTAAATCAATTAGATTCATTACAAAACAAATCCAAATTAGTTTTTATTCAATTTCGACACAAAACTCAATTTAATTACAAAATCTATGTTTAAATCATAATTCCATAACATAAATCAGTAGCAAAGGATCAAGAACTTGAGAATTTCAATAAACAACCTTTAATTAGAGGAGAGAAACGAAAATCACCTCTAATTGCTGATTTCTCCCTTAATTGGCAAAGTTTGATTGAAATCCAAATAGATTTTGTTTAATTAGAGGAGATCACAGACCTTACCCCTATTGTGTGATTTCTCCCTCAATTGGTTTGTTTAAAGCTAGAAAAACACAAGATTTCAATGAGGTTTTGTAAATCAAAGTTAAATAATCAATTGTAAATCAAGAATCTAAGTAAAAAGGATCTCTCACCTTTGATTTTTTATGAAAACTTGAGTGTTTGGCAGAAGAGAAGTGGAGATAAAAAGTTACGCCAATTTTCATTAAAACCAATAACTAACTTTAATATCAAAAATCTCTTTTTATTATCCTTTAAAACACATGTTAAAATGATTTAATTGAAGGGAGAAATCATCAGCCAAAACATGGTAATATAGCTCCGTAAGGATTCTAAGAATTTGATCCTTTTCATTTTAGTCACCTTTAAAAATAGTTTTCAAAAATCGCATTTTGCTCACTAGCCAAAATGTCACACCTCCTAATCTCATTTTCCAAAATTGATTTCACCAATAGTAATCATATATTAAAAGGTGATTTTAACCATTTTCCATATTTTTATCTTACCAAAAAATATTTACTCTCAAATTCGACTTGAATCTCTAATCCCGTCCACCAGACCATCCAATAAACCTCAAAACCACTAGGCCCAAAATCGGGACATTACACTCATACTTTTGATGAGTTATAAGAGGCCTATGACCAAATGGTTTTTGAGTTCAAAGCTCCATTTTCTAAGAACAAAAAGTTGATTTCTAAATTGAAAAATGAAAATGATTTGCTTGTGAAAACCAATTTGGAATTTGATGAAAAATTAAAGGATTTTGAACTTAAAATTTTGGATTTACAAAATTTACTTCAAAAGAAAGAAAAAGATCATCAAATTGAAGTAGATGATCTTAAGAAAGAAAAAGATTCAATTTCCAATAAAGTTCAAAAGAAAAACAATTTTGGAAAATCAAAATTTTATGTTAGACAATCAAATTCCCCAAGTTTTGTAAATGGTAAAATTGTAAAATATATTTGGGTCCCTAAAGGATTAATTCTTTCAAAGAAAAAGGAATACATTGAAAAATGTAATTGAATTTAATGGTGTTATATTATGCCAAATGGCATAATTAAGTGATAGAATGTTAGAAAAAAATTTAGTCTTCTTCAAGCTCTATACAAGGCTGCCGAACAACTCTTTGAACAAGGTGAGGGACTTTGAATCATTTTTTAAGCTTCTTGAGTTGGTTTTAGGTTGAAGACAAGAAATAGAAAATTATTCCTCTTGAAATTCTCTATCATTTGACATAATTTTTGCTTAGTTTCTATGCTTCTATGTCGAGTTTGAAGATTTAGATGGATGAAGAGCATGCTTGAAACTTGAGTTTATATAGATTATTATGATGGAAATATGCTTGTGTTGTTGTTTCTAGTGTTCAAGTGGTGAAAGTTTTCATGGAAATGGTTTAGTGACCATTTCAGGAATGATGGAAAATAAGGGGAAGTTATGGTAAAATTTTGTTTGAAGTAGGAAATGATGAGTTTGATGTTATTCAAGCTTGTGTGCGTTGTTAGATTGAAGAAAAACTCATGTTCTTAAATTATGGAATTTTTAGGGTTTATGTCAAGTGTTGAATTTTAGGGTGCTGTAGAAGGAAGAATTGTATAGAATAATGAAATAAAGTGTTTGGAATGAAATCCCTAATTATTTTGGCATTAGGGACCAATTTGTAATTTTTTGGAAAGTTTAGGGACTTGGCTGCAAAACTTATTTTTGAAGTGTAGTAGGTTCAAAAATCAAGTTAAGTGATATGGAAGCTTATTTTGAAGTTTTTGGTGACTTTAGGACTTAATTGTAATTTTTGGAAATTAAAGGATCAAGTTGTGATTTTTTAAAGTTTAGGTCCTAAAGTGCAAATGATGAGAAATGCCAGGATTTGGCTTGGAAATGATGTTTTGAAGCTTAAAAGAGTTTTTAGGGACTAAATTGTGAATTTTGGGAAAAGTTGGAATTTTAAGGAAAAATATGAAAAATATTGGTTCGAATATGGAAGATTTATCGGATCAATTTTAGTTAATAATGGATAGTTATTTATTTACTTTCCATTATTATATATGAATTATATATGTTCTAACATATACTTTGAAATGGTATATGTTATTTGTTGTGTAGATACTGATACCAATCGTGATCGAACTAAAAAGGGAAAGGAAAAGGTTTCGGATTGAATCGAGTATTAAAAGTTATACGAGGCAAAGGTGAGTGCATAAATTTTTAAATTAATATGTGACATGATTTTTAACTTAGCATGATATGATTTTTGCATGATATTTACATGATAAATTATATGATATTATTTTTATGGCAGTATACCGATGAGATATTATGTGACATATTGGAGAATGAACTGCTACAATATGAAATTTCTTTTATGTGATATATATATGTGAAATTTAGGTTGCTTGCCATATTTGCAGGAAAATTATTTTATATTTCCCTTGGTAGTATAATATTGAGTCTGACAATATAGTGGTATACCATTAGAGTCTACGAGATATTGACACTTTATTGTGTCCTACAAGTTATCGACACTTTAATGTGTCCTACGAGCTATTGACACTTATGTGTCCTACGAGTTATTGACATTTTATAATGTCCCACGAGCCAGATATGAGAATACTAGTACTTTTAAAGTACATGACTCGTATATTAGTCACTCGATATTTACCTTGAGCTATGTGATTTTTCAGGTTAGAGATTTATTATGATATGTGCTTTTGCATAATTATTCTTGCACTCTTAAAGTATGTGAATTTAATTTTGTTGACTTGATTTCTGAAAATATCATGCATTTACAATTATTTAATATGAGTTACTTACCTTATGCCTCACTGAGAATATTCTCAGCGTGTATTTTCTGTAATACACGTAGGTAGCTGGGAGTAGTACCAAGGCATTGCATCACTCTATCTCTTTTGGTGGAGATTAGCACGTCAACATGTTATTTTATGTACTTACGACATCTTGTTTTGTTAGAAATTAGGGGCATGTACGAAAATAATATGTTATTTTGGGAAACCAGTTAACCAGCCTACCTTGTATTAATTTTGGTTATGTAAATAAAATTACATGGTACGATATGTATAATTATTATATGTTAAGTTAATTACTTATGGTATGTTAATATTTGAAAATTTTAAATTTGACCTGATTTTTGTAGTATAATGATTTTTAAACTGCTGTGACATTTTTGACTCGTGTTCGGTGTACGGATACGGGAAGGGGTGTTACATTTATTTGGTATTAGAGCCACAAGTTTAGCCGGTTCTGGATTATTTTGAACTTAAAGAAAGTGTTTAAAAGTGTACATGCCACTAGGATGTCGTATTTAATGGAAAAAGATACTTGTTTGATTGATGCAATTGCTTATTAGTTTAAGTATGTGTTATGAGAATAGATGTCAGAAAGGTGAGGGTTCCCGACATGGCACAGATCCGGTGGGGCCCAAAAATGCCCTAGAGATAAGAGAGGAGGTACAACAACGGGTACAACAGGAGATGCCGGTTCAGGATCGGACCACCTTTCTACAGGCACTAGATGCGATCATAAATCGACCTCCTCGGATATCAGTGCCCAAAGAATTGAAGAAGTTACAAGCTCCGGATTTCCAAGGAGATACTGATGGTAATCCGATGTTAGCCGATATGTTGCTAAATGATGTACATACCATTTTGCCCCGGATTGGTTGTGATGACCAAGGGAACAAGCCTTGATCTGGTGGAATAATGTCACAACCCGAGTTCATGAGGAAATTAATTGGCAGTTCTTCCTCTGAGAATTTAGGATGAAATATATTGGAGATATCTTTTTCCGTGAGATGCGACAACAGTTTATTGACTTGAGACAAGGGGATCGCTCAGTTTATGAGTACGAGTGTGAATTTAACAGGCTGAGCAGGTTTGCTTCAGAGCTACTTCCGACTGAGAAAGCCATTACAGATAGTTTCATTGGTGGGCTCGATTCAGAATATCAGAAAGTTCTGGTGGCTTATACGCCCCGACACTTTCAAGATGTTGTCAACAAAGCAAAAACAATGGAAAATGTCTGAGATAAAGCTAAAAAGGAGTCTCTAGGACAGAAAAGAGGTGCTGGTATATCTTTTACTTCGTAAACATCTAAGCGGAGTAAATGATATAATCAGCAAGGAAAGTTAGGATTTTCATCAGCTTGAGGACAATTTTACCAAACAGGGAAGTCTAAAAATGCTGGAGCAGTATCGAAAAAATTCTGGTAGTAAACAAAGTCCTCTTCAATGTAAGATTTGTGGCTGACCACATCATGGAGAATGTGGGATGGCTACAGGGGCTTGTTTCCATTGCGACAAGATTGGACATTTTATACGAGATTCTCTGACCTAGAATGACAGATCTGTGCAGACCCAATGGTCAGTTGATATGCAGAGGGGACGAGGATGAGGATCTGCTAGATCGTCCAGAGTGGATTCCAGAAAAGATGTTGAGGTAGGTGCAAGCAGAGATGATTGGGCTCCAGCTAGAGTCTATCATCTTCGGACACAAGATGATAGAGATGATCGTGATGATCCCGACATCATTACAGGTATTTTTCTACTTTATGGTGAACCTATATTTGTTCTAATAGATACTGGATCCACACACTCCTATATTAGTTCTAAGTTGGTACGAAAGAGAGAAATTCCTTTAGAACCGATTCAGAGTGATTTGGTAGTGGTCAATCCACTTGGTCAAAGCGCCTGGGTAACCAAAGTGAGTATGGAGTGTTCACTCCTAGTTCAGGGAAATGAGTTTGCAGCTGATTTGTTGGAGTTACCCTTTGATGAATTAGAGATTATTTTGGGTATGGATTGGCTTCATGCTCACGATGCTATCGTGAGATGTCGTCAACAACAGTTGATTTTAAAGACTGCTGAAGGTTCAGAAGTTATAGTGTTGGGCGAAGGATCACAATGTTTAAAGAATGTGATATCGATTCTTAAGGTCAGGAAGCTATTGGAACATGATTGTCAGGCTTTTCTGGCACATGTAGTGGATACTCAAAAGGTTAGTAATGATCTCAGGGCTATTATGATAGTTTGAGATTTTCCAGATGTGTTTCCAAAGGAGTTACCAGGGTTGCCTCCTAAAAGAGAAATTCAGTTTGGAATCGAGGTAATTCCAGGAACTGAACCAATGTCAATAACTCCGTACAGAATGGCACTTGCAGAGTTAAGAGAATTGAAGTCACAGTTGCAATAATTGTTGGATAGTGGGTTTATTCGTCCCAGTACTTCACCGTGGGGAGCTCCAGTGTTGTTTGTTAAAAAGAAAGATGGTTCGTTGCGACTGTGCATTAATTATCGGCAATTGAACAAGGTAACTATAAAGAATAAGTATACACTGCCGAGGGTAAAAGATTTGTTTGATCAATTAAAAGGAGCAGCAGCATTTTCCAAGATTGATCTTCGATCAGGCTATTATCAGCTGAAAGTTAAAGAGGAAGACGTCCCAAAGACAGCCTTTCGGATAAGGTATGGTCATTATGAGTTTGTAGTGATGCCATTCGGTCTTACCAATGCTCCAGTTGCATTTATGGATCTGATGAACCTAGTGTTTCAGCCATACCTTGATCAGTTTGCGGTAGTCTTCATTGATGATATCTTGGTATATTCGAAGACCAAAGAAGATCATGATATGCACCTGTTAATAGTATTGCAGATTTTGAGATAAAAGAAGTTGTATGCTAAACTCTCAAAGTGTGAGTTTTGGTTGTTTGAGGTAGCTTTCTTGGGACACATTGCTTCGGCTGAAGGGATTAGAGTTGATCCTAAGAAAGTACAATCTATTGTCGAGTGGAAAATTCCCAAGAACATTACTGAGGTTCGTAGTTTCTTGGGACTAGCTGGATATTATCGTAGGTTTGTTAAGAATTTCTCTATGATAGCTGCTCCGCTTACTAAATTGTTGAGGAAAGATGTGCCATTTGCTTGGATTGAAAGATGTCAAGAAAGTTTTGATCAATTGAAAAAAGTTTTAACAGAAGCTCCAGTACTAGTACAACCAGAGTCGGGTAAGGAATTTACCTTGTACAGTGATGCATCCTACAATGGTTTGGGTTGTGTACTAATGCAAGAAGGAAAGGTGATTGCTTATGCTTCTCGAGAATTCAAAACACATGAAAGAAAGTCTTATTTATACCAAGGGAACATTGTTTTAAATTTTGGGAATTTTCCCAATAAAATTTTTTACGGCAAAAATAAATAAATCATATAAGGGTGTGGATCGAATATGAAATTGTTGGTTCGATCCGATATTTCTATTATTGGGAAATTACGGTTCAAGCTTAAATTGAATTCAGGTGATCATTCGAGCTCAGAAAATTATGAAAATTTGAAGGAAGTCTTATTTATACTAAGGGAACATTGTTTTAAATTTTGGAAATTTTTAGAATTCGATAGTTCGTAAAATACTTAATCGCAGTAGAAATTATCAGTATATCGGATCAAATATAAATTTTAGAGTTTGATTCAAGAGGCTATGGAAAAGTGATAGAATATTATTTTGGAATATTCTATCTTAGTTTGGTTGAATTTCAATTAAGATTTGGTTAGTTTCCAACTAGTTGGTTAGATTTGAACTAGAAGGTCTAACTACTAATTTTGGGATAGTTGGGGGACAAAGTTGGAAAGGTGAATATAATGAATTTAATATTCATTTTTATGAGACAAGTGGATTTATCATATTTAAAATAAAATACATGTGGAATTATGTGATTTTTAATTGAATTTAATGGTGTTATATTATGCCAAATGGCATAATTAAGTGATAGAATGTTAGAAAAAAATTTAGTCTTCTTCAAGCTCTATACAAGGCTGCTGAACAACTCTTTGAACAAGGTGTGGGACTTTGATTCAATTTTTAAGCATCATGAGTTGGTGTTTAGGTTGAAGACATGAAATAGAAAATTATTCCTCTTGAAATTCTCTATCATTTGACATAATTTTTGCTTAGTTTCTATGCTTCTATGTTGAGTTTGAAGATTTAGATGGATGAAGAGCATGCTTGAAACTTGAGTTTATATGGATTATTATGATGGAAATATGCTTGTGTTGTTGTTTCTAGTGTTCAAGTGGTGAAAGGTTTCATGGAAATGGTTTAGTGACCATTTCGGGAATGATGAAAATAAGGGGAAGTTATGGCAAAATTTTGTTTGAAGTAGGAAATGATGAGTTTGATGTTATTCAAGCTTCTGTGAGTTGTTAGATTGAAGAAAAACTCATGTTCTTAAATTATGGAATTTTTAGGGTTTATGTCAAGTGTTGAATTTTAGGGTGTTGTAGAAGGAAGAATTGTATAGAATTATGAAATAAAGTGTTTGGAATGAAATCCCTAATTATTTTGGCATTAGGGACCAATTTGTAAATTTTTGGAAAGTTTAGGGACTTGGCTGCAAAACTTATTTTTGAAGTGTAGTAGGTTGAAAAATCAAGTTAAGTGATATGGAAGCTTATTTTGAAGTTTTTGGTGACTTTAGGACTTAATTGTAATTTTTGGAAATTAAAGGATCAAGTTGTGAATTTTTTTAAGTTTATGTCCTAAAGTGAAAATGACGATAAATGCCAGGATTTGGCTTGGAAATGTTGTTTGGAAGCTTAAAAGAGCCCTTAGGGACTAAATTGTGAATTTTGGGAAAAGTTGGAATTTTAAGGAAAAATATGAAAAATATTGGTTCGAATATGAGAAATTTATCGGATCAATTTTAGTTAATAATGGATAGTTATTTATTTACTTTCCATTATTATATATGATTTATATATGTTCTAATATATACTTTGAAATGGTATATGTTATTTGTTGTGTTGATACTAATACCAATTGTGATCGAACTAAAAAGGGAAAGGAAAAGGTTCAGGATTGAATCGAGTATTAAAAGTTATATGAATTATATATGTTCTAACATTTACTTAGCATGATATGATTTTTGCATGATATTTACATGATAAATTATATGATATTATTTTTATGGCAGTATACCGATAAGATATTATATGACATATTGGAGAATGAACTGCTCCAATATGAAATTTCTTTTATGTGATATATATATATATATATATATATATATATATATATATATATGTGTGTGTGTGAAATTTAGGTTGCTTGCCATATTTGCAGGAATTTTTTTTTATATTGCCATTGGTAGTATAATATTGAGTCCGACAATATAGTGGTATACCATTAGAGTCCTACGAGATATTGACACTTTATTGTGTCCTATGAGTTATCGACACTTTAATGTGTCCTACGAGCTATTGCCAGTTATGTGTCTTACGAGTTATTGATATTTTATAATGTCCTACGAGCCAGATATGAGAAGACCAGTACTTTTAAAGTACATGACTCGTATATTAGTCACTCGATATTTACCTTGGGCTATGTGATTTTTTAGGTTAGAGATTTATTATGATATGTGCTTTTGCATAATTATTCCTACACTCTTAAAGTGTATTTTCTGTAATATTCTCACTGAGAATATTCGCAACGTGTATTTTCTGTAATACGCATAGGTAGCTGGGAGTAGTAGCAAGGCGTTGCATCATTCTATCTCTTTTGGAGGAGATTAGCACGTCAACAGGTTATTTTCTATACTTACGACATCTTGTTTTGTTAGAAATTAAGGGCATGTACGAAAATAATCTGTTATTTTGTGGAACCAGTTAACCGACCTGCCTTGTATTAATTTTGGTTATGTAAATAAAATAACATGGTACGATATGTATAATTATTATATGTTAAGTTAATTACTTATGGTATGCTAATATTTGAAAATTTTAAATTTGACCTGATTTTTGTAGTATAATGGTTTTTAAATTGATGTGACATTTTTGACTCGTGTTCGGTGTACGGATACAGGAAAGGGGTGTTACATTCGTCATATTTTTTCTTGGGATTGTATTCTGTTTTCCATGGTTTAAGCATGTGAAATGCTGGATTGTAAAGTTGTTTTGATGTTGATAAGTTAATGATGATCATTACTTACAGTTGAGGCATGATGGTTGCCTAGGTATGCATCTAGTTAACCTTTGTTGGTTACCAAGTTTTGATGATTCAAGCATGGTTGTTGTGATGCTTTGGATATGAAAGCATGTTGTGTATGCCTTAAGTATGACAAATGTGAGTAATGGAAGTTTGGTAAAATGATATTAGAAAGCATGCCTATAGAATCTTTTGGGGTGTAAGAATGCTATATAATGATGTTGATTTTGTGATGTTTTGGTTGGCATTGAACCTTAGTAATGTTGCATAAGTGTTTGAAGCATGTTCAGGTGGTTTGGTTATTATTAGAGTATGTTTAGACAGCTATTTGGGACCTTACATGTCCAGGCGTATCAGAACAGGTGTCCTCGTACCGGTACGGCTAGGCCATTTTAGGCATAGCGTTTCGATACGTGGGAGGGTGTTTCGATACACACAAGCCTTTTCAGGCATAGCATTTTGGTACTCGAGCAAGTGTTTCGATACGGCTTTAGGCATTTTGGCTAAGCACTTCGATACGCGGGCAAGTGTTTCGGTATGAGTTTTGGCTACTGGAATCTGAGTTTTAGACATCGTTGAGGCGTACCGAAACACTTATAGGAGTACCGGTACGCCTGCAGCTATTTCAGTGAAATAGAATATTTGAAGTTCTATTTTCTCTCAATTTGGTCCCTTAGTTTTGTGAATGCAATTGTATGAGTTTGGATGATCGTTTTGACCTGAAATTTGACAAGTAAGCATGTAATTGGACTAATTGAAGATTGGTAAACTTAATTTCAGTTTTTGTCCTTAAATTTAGATTTACATTTTAGTCCCTAAAATGTATGTTATGAATTTGATGCCTTTATGTGGTTAATTTCTTTTAAAAATTCACCCGCTGCAAGTATGTACATGTAAGAATAATAATATGCATCTAGAGAAGATAAAAAGAAAAAAATAGACCGGTTTTTTTGTAATTTTTCTTTGGTTTTCTTCGATAATCCTAATGTAGTTCTCTTGGTTGGGTCGGGCGTCTAGGCTGGGTCAAGGGGGTTACATTTGTTGGTATCAGAGCCAGGTTACGAAAAGTTAGAATATTGCTGTTTGATTAATTGGTGTTGTTTGAATTGTACGGTGAATGTGTTTGTGTTGCACGGTGATTGTGTATATGTACGGTGATTGTTTAATATCATGTTGGGGTATGAATTGGGAACACATTGCCTATTACTGAGGTTTTAAAAGGTTTTATAAGGTTGTCTTGGATCCTTTTCCTAATGCTAACATAACTTTAATGTGTTTTGATGCTTTTGTTAGCGTGGATCAACGTGAGTTTCGTGTAATGTCTGGTAATGCCAGAGTTAGGCAGAGTAATGTTGAGGAAGGGAATTCCCCTGGTGTTTTACCTCCTCCTCTTTTGTTGGTTTCTCCTGTTGATGTTGGGGCAGGTGGTATACCCCAAGCTCATCCAGTGTTAGTTTTTGGTGATCTGGCCCTGTTAATCCAAGTGACGATGATAGCCTTTCGGCACCTGTTGTGGTAGTCGAACAAGGTTTGTCCTTGGCTACTTCTGTGCATGCGGCAAGTATGGGCTCGGGTAAGAGAACATGTGATTTTGGCTATTTTAGGAAGCAGAATAGGAGGTCTCATGACAAGAGGCACAAGTCAGGTCACAAGCGTGGTGGCAGTGTTGGCCAGGGTAACCAAGGAGTTCATATTAGGGCTGAGTGTGAGCATTGTGGTAGACGTCACACAGGTGCGTGTTGGAGAAATACCTTGAGTTGCTAAAAATATGGATCTTCTGATCACCTAAAGCGTGATTGTCCTCGTGCTATGAGAGTTACATCAGTTTAGGTTGTTGTTGTGCGACCAGAGAATGGTGGATCGGTGCAGATCTTTACTCATCATGAGGGTTGCAATGACACTGATGTGATCGCAGGTACCTTTATTTTGCAATCCTTGTCATTGTTATCCTTGGCTGATTCAGGGTCTACGCTTTTATGTATATGTCAAGTGAGCATACGCGTTTGATGAATTCTCATGTAGTGATTGTAGAAGCTGGTATGTTAGGTACCGAGAATGAGGTAAGGTTTGTTCGCCTGAGAGTTCTTCACCGATGATCTAACGTGTTTAGTGCTAGTTGGGTTTTAGACCGTTGGCAGATATGGCTATTTGTGGAAGTGTCGAGTGTGCAAGTGACATTCGAGATGTTGTCGTGTTAGAGTTAATATTGGTACCAGGAATGTTATAAGTAAGTGTAGATGTTGATCATGCATAGTGCAAAAACACTTATATGTACATATTTAAACATGCCAGTACATGCATACATCCTTGGGCATGACATTAGAAGTTTTGCATTCATATGCATAAACATCTAGGATGACATGTGTACATATGTCCACACTTACAGATAACTTCTGGGAGGCCGATGTAGTGGTGGTAGCTGGTTCTTCTAGTGAGTTGGTTACGTCTAGAAGGTTGTATAGGTGGTGTCCTTGGTGGTGCAAGGTCATAAGTTTGCCACAGATCTAAGGGAGTTGCCATTCCATGGTTTTGATGTGTTTCTGGGTATAGGTTGGTTGAATGAGCACAAGTCGATTGTGGACTGTGAATCTAAAAAGGGGTTCTTTTAGGTTAGTCGATTATTATGAAGTTGTGGTAGTTGGCGAGATTATGAAATCCTTGTCCAATGTAGTTTTGGCTGCACGTGCGAAAGGTTGATGCAAGGAGGTTGCCAAGCTTATTTGACTAGTGTGGTAAGTCCTGAGGTTAAGGATGGGGATGTGCATAAGATTGCGTTTCGTACAAGGTACGGGCATTATGAGTTATTGGTCATGCCTGTTGGTTTGACAAATGCCCGGGGTGCTTTTATGGATATGATGAATAGGGTGTTCCATGAGTATCTGATCAGTTTCTGGTGGTGTTTGTTGATAATATTCTCGTGTACTCTCGTACTGAGAAAGAACTTGATCAGTATTTGTGGATTGAGTTGCAAGTGTTGAAGGATAATCAGTTGTACGCCAAGCTGGGCAAGGGTGAGTTTTGGCTTAAGGAAGTGATGTTCCTTGATCGTGTGGTTTCCGTAGAGGATATCCGTGTTGATCCAAAAAAATTAAGGCTATTCTCTTTTGGAAGTAACCTAGATTGGTTCTTGAGGTTCCCATATTTCTTGGGCTGGCTGGTTTTTCTATCGCTTTGTTGATGGGTTTTCTGGTATTGCAGCACCGTTATCGAAGTTGATGCAAAAGAATATTCCTTATGTATAGACGGAGAGGCAACATCATAGTTTTGAGAAGTTGAAGGAAGTTTTGACACGTGCTCATGTGTTAATTCAACTTGAATATGGGAATGAGTTTGTAGTTTATAGTGATGTGTCATACGTTGGTTTGGGATGTGTGCTGATTCAAGGCGGTAAGGTGGTGGCCTATGCATCGTGACAGCTAAAGGTTCATGAGCGCAATTATCCAATTCATGATTTGGAGCTTGCGGCTGTGGTAGTTTTTTTAAAAATCTAGAGACATTACCTTTAAAGAGAGAGGTGTGTGGTTTTCACGGATCACAAGAGTTTGACGTTTGATGTCTCGAAAGGTTTTAGAATCTTAGGCAACGTAGATGGTTGTAGTTGCTTAAGGATTATGACCTGACGATCGAGTATTATCCTGGAAAACCTAGTGTGGTTGTGGGTGCGTTGAGTTGCAAGGTTGCAGTTGAGCTTAGGGCTACGTTTGCAAGGTTGAGTGTGACACGAGAAGGTGGGTTTTTGGCTGAGTTGCAGGTTAAGCCTTCATTGTCACAAATGTTAAAGTTAAGCAATCGTTTTGATGATTCCTTGGTTGAGCATGTTAAGGACATATCGGATAGTAATTTGACCGATTTTCTTTTTGATGATGATAGGGTTTTGTGTTGCAAGGGTTGAATAGTGGTGCCGGATGATACAGAGTTGGGGCACACTATTTTGGCTGAGGCACATTCTAATCCTTTACTATGCATTCTGGTAGTGTTAAGACGTATCATTGGTTGGTTTGAAAAATGATGTGGCAGAGTTCATTTCTAAGTGCATGGTGTGTTAGTAGATCAAGGATGAAGATCAGTTTCCATCCGAGTTGTTGCAACCGTTGAAAATTCTAGAGTGGAAATGGGAGAGAATCACCATGGATTTTGTTTCAAGGTTTCTTTTGACACCGGTTAAAAAGGATTCTGGTTGGGTAATTGTTGATCGGTTTACGAAGTGTGCACATTTCATGCCAGTGCATACGACGTATACGCCAGACAAGTTGGCAGATTTATACATTGTTGAGATCGTGCATTTGTACGGGGTACCTAAGTCCATTGTTTCGGATAGAGATTCTAGGTTTTCAGTGAGGTTTTGGATGAGTTTGCATCGGACTTTGGGTACAAGGTTGAACTTCAGTACCGCGTATCGTCCTCAGTCAGATGGACAGTCTAAGCGAAATATCCAAGTTTTGGAGGATATGTTAAGATGTTGCATTAATGAGTTCCAAGGAACTTGGGAGAAGTATTTACCTTTGGTTGTGTTTGCATATAACAATGGTTACCAAGTGAGTATACAGATGGCACCGTATGAGGCATTGTATGGCTGGAGGTATCGTACGCCCTTGTGTTGGTTGAGGTAGGGGAAAAGCATGTTTCCTTGCCGGATGTGTTGAAAGACACAAATAAAAAGGTAAAGCTTGTATGTGATCGCTGGAAGTGGCTGCGGATCAGCAGAAATCTTACACGGATATGAAGCGTAGGGAAATTGAATATGCAATGGGCGATCGCGTATTCTTAGAAGTATCATCGTGGGAAAAAGTGATGCAGTTCAAACATAAGGGTAAGCTTAGTCCGAGGTTTATTGGACCTTATGTGGCTATTGAGCGTGTTGGTCCTATGGCTTATCGGTTGAGGTTGCCTCCTGAGCTGGAGAAAGTACATGATGTGTACCATGTATCTATGTTGCGGAGGTATCGATCGGATCCCTCACATATTATGTTGGTGGAGCATATTGAGTTGAGGCTGGGTTTATCCTATGATGAGAAACTGGTGGACATTCTTGATTCCAGCAGCAAAGCTCTTCGTGAAGAGACGATTGAGCTTGTTAGGGTTGTGTGGCGACACTGTGGTGTTGAGGAAGCCACTTAGGAAAATAAGGCGGACTTGTTGGAGCAATTTTCATTTTTGTTTCTTCCAGATAAATTTCGGGGATGAAATTTCTTAAGTGGGGGAGAGTTTTAACACCCTGGTTTTGGGCTTAGACGTTTTAAAGGTTGGTTCGAGGGTCCGGTGGACCGGTATTAGAGGTTCAAGTCAATTTCAGGATTAAATCGAATTAAATATTTTTGAAAGTGATAAAATTATGGAAAAATATTCTAAAATCATTATTAAATATATTAATGATTGTGGTGAAATCAATTTTGGAAAACGAGTTTGGAAATCAGACATTTTGGACTAGTGACCAAAATGCAAACTTTGAAAATTGTTTTTAGTGACTGTTTTGTACAGTGTTAAAACTTTGAATCTTTAAGGAGATAATTGCCCAAAAAGTCTAATATCAGACTTTATCCCTTAATTGGCTATTTTTAAAGTGTTTTGGAAAATAAAAATAGGTTGGAGAGAATTAATTTGGTTATTAAACCTTTTAAACAAAATCACGTAACTAACTTTCTCAAAATATTCTCTCAAAATCTCTCCAACCAAACATCAATTTCTTCTTCTAAATCTTCAGGTGAACCTTTCTTTTGTTAAATCTTTTGTTGGTAAATGATTTCTTGTTGTTAATCTACCAAAACCTTATTGTTTTAACTTTGTTTTCTCATGTAAATCATCCAATTAAGGGAGAAAGCATCCATTAGAGGTAAGTTTCGTTCTCCTCCTCTAAAGAAAGGTTCTTTACTGAAATTCCCAAGTTGTTGTCTCTTTACAATTGTTTTCTAAGGTGTTTTTGATAAATTAATTAAGGAAAATTAGTTTAATTGTGTTTTGAGTGATGGAATTTATGGATCTTCGTACTTGTTCTATTTTGCTGGGATTTTGATTAGATTAGATCATGTTTTGATTTTGATGTTTAATTGAGTTGATAACTTGGTTTAAATATTGTAATCCTGAAACAAGTTGAATGTCTAATGTTTAAGGTTGTTAATCAAGAGTATTCAGAGTGATAGTTGAGTTTAATCATTGCTGGAAGTAAAAGGATGTTGGGAAAGGGTTTTTAGATGTTAAATGATAATGTTTGATGGATTGAATTGTTATATTATGGCTGGGTTGAGTTTTGGGAGGATGTTTTCGATATGTTTCAGATGGTTTTTGAGTGGGAAACTTGAGGGTTGCGGGTAATTTCTTGTAGGCAATGGTTTGAATGCATAATGATGTATTTTTTCCTCTGGTTTTATGTGTTTAAAATAGGGGATAGTCAAGGCGGTGAAGCGCGACGTTGATTGTTGCTAGCCGAGAGCTCGATTTGCGTTGGCGAGCAAGGCGGGGTGTATCGATGAGTGGAAACTAGTTTTAAATGTCTTTAAAAGGTTCACGAATGATATTGGGAGTTTGGATGAGCTTGAAACGCTTACCTAAGATCAGATGTAAGTTTTCCTTATTTTGCTCTTTAATATCGGATAGGATATGAGCATGCTTCGTTTTCATGTTTGGTTTAAATATGGTTTGTCTTACTTACTATAAATGCATGGTTTTGAACACATATGCAATGGATTTAAAGTATATAGATGCTAGAGAGCATTGGTTTTCATTCTGGTTGGGAATGGTGTTATTGCATTGGCAATGCGGTTTGCAAATGTGGTTGTTTTTGTATAATGCATTGTAAAATAGTGAGTAAATGGTTTTGTGAATGTTATATTGCCTATTTGACATGTTGAGAAAACAATCGGATATAGTTGGCATGTCATAGGATTGAAGTGCACTATAAAATATGAATAAAATCGATTGTGGCCATGGGTCGTTGAGGTATGGCGATTTAACAAGGCCACTCGGACTGTTGGGACATCATTTGGGGCGTGCAGTTTAACAAGGCAACCCAAATTGATGATAATCTTGCAGTTTAACTAGGCAAGGAAGTAAAACTCGCGGTTTAACTAGGCAAGGTTGTCAAATCTTGCTTTAACAAGGCAGGGACGATACACTTGCGGTTTAACTAGACAAGGTTGGTAAACTTGCGGTGTAGCTAGGCAAGGGTGTTAAGCCCGCAGTTTAACTAGTGAGGATGTCAAATCTTACGGTTTAACTAGGCAAGGTTTAGGATATTATGCAGTTTAACTAGGCATGGTATGAGAAATCCTTGTATCCGATTTGTGTGGATAGAGGGTAGTCTATCCGGGTCACTATAAAATGCCAATATATGAGAAAGTTCATGTGTTGAACCTACGTTATAATGCTTTGGGATTTAAGCATGGTTTATGATTTAATGCTTTGGGATTTAAGCATGGTAAAATGGTTTAATGCTTTGGGTTCTAAGCATGGAATATGTATATGATGTCGCTTAAAGGTTGTTGTGCATTGTTTCGGTTGGAAACAGGGAAATGCTTTGGGTGTAAGCACGTTTTTAGAAACAAGTGTTTAGTTTTCAAATGGTTTTAATTGCATCATTGTTTTATGAGCATCCTTAGTTAGCATGTATGCTTACGCTCTCTTTTTCCTAATGATGCAGAGCGTTAAGGTTTGGGGGCAGCAAAGGCAAGGTTTAAAGTGATCCAAAGACAAGGACTACCATGAGTAAGAACTCGGTCTATGTTTTCGGTTAATAAGGCAATGTGCTCGAAATATTTTTCCTTGGGATTGTATTTTGTCTTTCAATGGTTTAAGCATGTGAATTGCTGGATTGTAAGGTTTTTTGATGTTGATAAGTTTGATGATGATCTTTGCTTATAGAAGAGGCTTGACGGTTTCCTAGGTATGCATCTAGTTAACCTTTGGTGGTTACCAAGTTTTGATGATTCAAGCATGGTTGTTGTGATGCTTTGGATATGAAAGCATGTTGTGTATGCCTTAAGTGTGAAAAATGTGAGTAATGGAAGTTTGGTACAATGATGGTTGCCTAGGTATGCATAAGTGTTTGAAGCATGTTCAAGTGGTTTGGTTATCATTAGAGTATGTTTAGACAGCTATTTAGGACATTACAAGTCCAGGCGTATCAGAACAGGTGCCCCCGTACCGATACGGCTAGGCTATTTTAGGCATAGCATTTTGATATGCAGGAGGGTGTTTTGATACAGACAAGCCGTTTCAAGCATAGCATTTCGGTACTCGAGCAAGTGTTCCGATACGGCTTAGGCATTTTGGCTAGGCGTTTCTATACACGGGCAAGTGTTTTGGTACGAGTTTTGGCTACTGGAATATGAGTTTTAGAAATTGTTGAGGCGTATCAAAACACCTGTAGGCGTACCGGTACGACTGCAGTATTTTAGTTAAATGGAATATTTGAAGTTCTGTTTTCTCTCAATTTGGTCCCTAAGTTTGTGAATGCAATTGTATGAGTTTGGATTATCATTTTGACCTGAAATTTGACAAGTAAGCATTTAATTGGACTAATTAAAGATTGGTAAAATTAATTTCAGTTTTGTTCCTTAAATTTAGTAGATTTACATTTTAGTCCCTAAAATGTACGTTATGCAATTGGATGCCTTTATGTGGTCTGTTTCTTTTGAAAATTCACCCGCTGCAAGTATGTACATGTAAGAATAATAAAATGCATCTAGACAAGATAAAAAGAAAAAAAATAGACTGGTTTTTTTGTAATCTTTCTTTGGTTTGATTCGGTAATCCTAATGTAGTTCTCTTGGTTCGGTCGGGTGTGTAGGTTGGGTCAAGGGGGTTACATTTGTTGGTATCAGAGCCAGGTTATGAAAAGTTAGAATGTTGTTGTTTGATTAATTGGTGTTGTTTGAATTGTACGGTGAATGTGGTTGTGTTGCACAGTGATTGTGTATATGTACGGTGATTGTTTAATATCATGTTGGGGTATGAATTGGGAACACATTGCCTATTACCGAGGAATATTTGAAGTTCTATTTTCTCTCAATTTGGACCCTGAGTTTTGTGAATGCAATTGTATGAGTTTGGATGATCGTTTTGACCTGAAATTTGACAAGTAAGCATGTGATTGGACTAATTGAAGATTGGTAAAATTAATTTCAGTTTTGATCCTTAAATTTATCAGATTTACATTTTAATCCCTAAAATGTATGTTATGCAACTGGATGCCTTTCTGTGGCCCGTTTCTTTTGAAAATTCATTCGCTACAAGTATGTATATGTAAGATTAATAACATTCATCTAGGTAAGATAAAAAGAAAAAATGGACCATTTTTTTGTAATCTTTCTTCGTCTTGGTTCGAGAATCCTAATGTAGTTCTATTGGTTCGGTCGGGCGTTTAGGCCCAGTCAAGGGGGTTACACAACGGGGTCCACTATAAAGAGCATTTAGACATGCACATCTTAAATTCCAACAAAAAGGAAGAAAATAAGATTAAATCACATTTTATGAATAAAAATATTTAGTTTGGGCTTTTGAACATGATTATATAGCTTAACCTTATTTTTAGAACTTTTTACTCAGTTAAAATTCCAACGGGTCCACTATAAAGCCCATTTAGACATGCACACCTTAAACCCCAAAAAATGGCCGCAAAATAAGATTAAATCAAATTTTATGATTTAAAATATTTAATTATGGGCTATTGAATATGATTATATATCTTAACTTCAATTTCAGAACTTTTTACTCGGTTAAAATTCCAACGGGTCCACTATAAAGCCTATTTAGACATGCATGCCTTAAACCCAACAAAACGGCCACAAAATAAGATCAAATAAAATGTTATGAGTTAAAATATTTGATTATGTGCTTTTGATTATGATTATATATCTTAACCTCAATTTTGGAACTTTTTACTCAGATAAAATTCCAACGGGTCCACAATAAATGCCATTTAGACATGCACGCCTTAAACCCCAACAGAATGGCTACAAAATAAGATTAAATAAAATTTTATGTGTTAAAATATTTAGTTATGGGATTTTGAACATGATTATATAGCTTAACCTCAATTTTAGAACTTTTTACTAGGTTAAAATTCTAACGGGTCCACTATAAAGCCCACTTTGACATGCACGTCTTAGCCCCAACAAAATGGCCGCAAAATAAGATTAAATCCAATTTAATGAATTAAAATATTTATTTATGGGATTTTTGAACATGATTATATAGTTTAACCTTATTTTTAGAAGTTTTTACTTGGTTAAAATTCCAACAGGTCCACTGTAAAGCCCATTTAGACATGCACGTCTTAAACCCAACAAAACAGACACAAAATAAGATTAAATCAAATTTTGTGAGTTGAAATATTTTATTATGCACTTTTGATTATGATTATATATCTTAACCTAAAATTTAAAACTTTTTACTCGGTTAAAATTTCAATGGGTCCACTATAAAGCCCATTTGGACATGCACGCCTTAAACCCCAACAAAAAGGCTGAAAAATAAGATTAAATCAAATTTTATGAATTTAAATATTTAGTTATGGGATTTTGAACATGATTATACAGCTTAACCTCAATTTTAGAACTTTTTACTCTGTTAAAATTTCAACGAATCCACTGTAAAGCCCATTTAGACATGCACGCCTTAAACCCCAACAAAACGACCAAAAAATAAGATAAATCACATTTTATGACTTAAAATATTTATTTATGGGCTTTTGAACATGATTATATATCTTAAACTCTTTTTCAAAACTTTTTACTCAATTAAAATTCCACCTTGTGCACTGTAAAGCCCATTTGGACATTCATGAATTAAACCCTAACAAAAAGGGTGAAAAATAAGATCAAACCATATTTTATTAATTAAAATTTTCAGTTAAGGACTTTTGAACATGATTATATAGCTTAACCTCATTATCAGAAATTTTTACTGGTTAAAATTCCAACGGGTCCACTATAAAACCTATTTAGACATGCACGCCTTAAACCCCAACAAAATGAACACAAAATAAGATTAAATCAAATTTTATGATTTAAAATATTTATTTATGGGCTTTTGAATATGATTATATAGCTTAACCTCAATTTCAGAACTTTTTTTTGGTTAAAATTTCAACGGGTCTACTGTAAAGCCCATTTAGACATGCACGCCTTAAACCCAACAAGAAGGCCACAAAATAAGATTAAATAATATTTTATGGGTTAAAATATTTGATTATGTTCTTTTGTTATGATTACATAGCTTAAACTCAATATTAGTACTTTTTACTCGATTAAAATTCCAACGGGTTCACAGTAAAGATATGCACGCCTTAAACCCCAACAAAATGGCCGCAAAATAAGATTAAATCAAATTTTATGATTTAAAATATTTATTTATGGGCTTTTTAATATGGTTATATAGCTTAACCTCAATTTCAAAAAATTTTATTTTGTTAAAATTTCAACTGGTCCACTGTAAAGCCCATTTAGACATGCACGCCTTAAACCCAACAAGACAACCACAAAATACGATTAAATAATATTTTATGCGTTAAAATATTTGATTATGATTATATAGCTTAACATCAATTTTAGAACATTTTACTCGGTTAAAATTCCAACGGGTTCACAGTAAAGCTTATTTAGACAAGCACGCCTTAATTTTTTTGAAGAAAAAACATGCACGCCTTAAACCCCAACAAAATGTCCGCAAAATAAGATTAAATCAAATTTTATGAGTTAAAATATTTGATTATGTACTTTTGATTATGATTATATAGCTTAACCTGAAATTTAAAACTTTTTACTCGGTTAAAATTTCAACGGTCCACTATAAAGCCCATTTAGTTATGGGCTTTTGAACATGATTATACAGCTTAACCTCAATTTTAGAACTTTTTACTCTGTTAAAATTTCAACAGGTCTACTGTTAAAGCCCATTTAGACATGCAAGCTTTAAACCCCCACAAAACGACCAAAAAGTAAGATTAAATCACATTTTATGACTTAAAATATTTATTTATGCGCTTTTGAACATGATTATATAGCTTAACCTCTTTATGAGAGCTTTTTACTAAGTTAAAATTCCATCAATGAGTCATATGTAAAGCCCATTTTGACATGCACGTCTTAAACCCCAACAAATCCACCAAAAAATAAGATTAAATCACATTTTATGAATTAAAATATTTATTTATGGGCTTTTGAACATGATTATACAGCTTAACATCATTTTTCAGAACTTTTACTTGGTTAAAATTCCAACGGGTCCACTGTAAAGCCCATTTAGACATGCACGTCTTAAACCCCAACAAAATGGCCGCAAAATAAGATTAAATGAAATTTTATGATTTAAAATATTTA